>JANHZU010009472.1:99792-110042 GCA_032468055.1 Acrochordus granulatus | reverse complement strand
ATGACAATTACAGGCCTCTCTCATCTTTTTAAGTGGGAGAACTTGCACAATTGGTGGCTGACTAAACACTTTTTTGCTCCATTGTAAATATCTTTATACATTGTGAACTAATATAATTATGAAAACTGCTTCTTTATATTAAATTCACATTTCAAAAGAAGTGTCTTATTTATGATTAAATTCTTCCTAAAGTCGTCCTCTCTACTTAGGACCTCTTTCCTATATCCTTTCAGGGAGAGATAAGAGACTACAATCTAAATTTTGCTTTAAATTTATTGTCTGCACATTCAGTCTAACAAACAATCCACTTACTTGTCTAGTGATGCTACATATTTTCCAGAGAGGAAATATTCCACCAACGGGGATACACTGCAAAGGCACTGTATTACTGCATTCATATAACATGTGTTGCCTAAATTACGCAGGCCGGTAAGTCCTTGGTATTGTGGGTTTGTGTCATCTCTGGATTCATCCATTGACTCCTCTGAAGTCTGCCAGGGAAAGGCACCCTTGCTGTATTTCCAAAGCCAAACAGTGGTCAAACAAGTTGTTTTTGACTCGGGTCTCAACATGAATATTTTTATTTACAAGAGTTTCTGTTCCAATTTCTATAAATTAATCAGTCTCCGAGATAAGGAGGAATTGAAGCAGTAGGACAAGGAAGTTGTTCAGTTGATAGTATAAACACATGAGAATTAAATGTACCAGTCGATGTCAAAGCTGTTCAAAATTGCTCAAGCCAAACTAGGATTATCATTTAAGGGGTGGGGAGACTTCCAGTTCTCATTCACATAGAAAAACATGCAATATAAACAGTATTAATCTACAAACTTTTATACACTAGACGTTGCCTGGTAAAGCGAGCTTGCCTGCCTGGATTGCCATTTTTCTTACTTGTTAAAACATTTTTAACAAAACATTTACTTGTTAAAACATTTTCAGTTCAGCTTCACAATTTATGGGGAGCTAGCGCAAAATCTGTGTAATCTATCTATGTGGTTGCTAAGGGTCAACACTGACTTTTTGGCCACATAATCTAGCAATTAACAACATCCTTGTCCAACATTAACAATCTGGTAAAATGGGAAAGACTAAGAATACTCAAAATGTAATTTACATCTCACCTTTTCCCCAAAAATAATATCCATAGCATTAAATAGTGAAATGAGAGAAATGCAATTGGAGCAACTCTGTATTTCAAACTTCAAACATCTGGATTTTTCCATTGATTCTTACATGGTGGCTTTCAAAGGATTTTTCAAGAAAGAAATCCAAATAAAACAATATACTAGTTCCAGCATTGTTGCTGGAAAGAAACCCAATTTATTGCACCAGCTGAATCACTGAACTCTGAATTATGTAAGGAATGCTACTACTCTTACCATTTTACTACCTAAACTCAGGGTACACGCTTCTCATTCAACAAAAAAAATGGTAGAATATTTCAAGGAGTTGCTCATTACCCAACATATAATTTATTGCTGCCTTTCAGGCTCCTTCAGTATTATTTGGTTATTTTATAACCAAAATTCCTCCTAAATCAGGTATTTGACCCTCATCACATCCAGATCTCCCCAAAATAAACCAAAGTTAAGAATTCTCCATACCTTTTCCTTCACCTCCTAGTCATTAGATAGTAATTAATTAAAAACAAAAACTCACAGAAGATAATATATATTGAACTCTTCTGGCATATTTGTTGACCTGGAAGCCATCAGCTGGCTTGCAAGAAGACAAAGCAATGCTTGAATTCAAGTTTCAGGGGAGCCAGTTTACCACTTCCTCTTCATTTTGATGCTTGTTTTTTTGACTTTCTGGTGCAATCAGATGGTTTCATCTTACTTGCAATTCAGGAGCACCCCCCCAAAAAAATATAAGGGTTTGTCCCTATGACTATTTGCACTTCTTGCTGGTGTTTCAACATGGATTCTTCTGGCATCATAAATATACTCTACCTTGTTGCTAGGCAATGCCATTGGGATATTTCTAACAAAATGCTACACCAAGCAGTTCCGGAATCCTAATTCAAGATTCTAGTCAATTGCTTTCCAGGAGCGGATATATCTTCTACACAGCGTACCTGGACCATAGAGAGATGGATTCCATGGCCCAAACAGCGTCATTGATACTCTTTCTCCTTCCTGCAACTTCCTCTAAACATAGTGTGTCCTCCTAGGCAATTATTTCCTTCTGGTATTTGTGCTTTATAGGACAACAGAGCTTTAGCAAATGACTTGGATAACTTTAAACCACTCCTTGTTCCTTGTTTATCAGAAATATGATTATCAACAAACCAGAACAAAAAATAATCCAAGTCCTTCCTTGTTACAGCAGTGGCTTCTGGGACCAATGCCTAAAATCCTGAAACTTTCAACAGTTTTCATCTAAGCTGCCATGAATGCCCTTATTCACATGCCACAATTGATTACACAATTTCAACAAATCAGTAGCATTTTTCTTCTCCATTCCCCCTTAAGAGCATTCAAATAAGGAAAGAGGTCAGCAGTCTAAACAAGAATAAATTTATTTGGGACTGTTTAAAGATTTATTGATATATAAAATGTATACAGTTTTATAGCTTTAATACACTATATATTTCCTCCCCCAGCGACATAAACCACCATTTAAACAGCTATTGTGTTCGTGCCTTAATGTCTGTATCTATAAGATACACTACAAATTTTTTAAAAAAAGAATTACTAAGCATTATGATACCTTTTAATTAAAAATTACAATTAGTACCTATTTAACAAAAAATTTGCAGCATGAAACTTTATTTGGACAAAGAGGTTCTTGTTGAATTTGGACAGGTAAATTATATCTTATTGGCATAAAGTTGCATTGCAATCTCCCGTACAATACATAATGTAAATTCAAACCCTCTTTTTTCCTTTTTTAAATAAATCCCATAGATAACATAAAAGATGTATTTTCACCCAGTATTAAATACAACGGAAAAGGCTCTTTTGGATGTCACCTTCGTTGTGTGGGAACCAGAACTCTCTCTCTCTTCCAATGGCTCAAAAGCTGCCAGACACTGCTGGTTCTCACTTGCAAGACCTTCAGGTCAGCTTGGTTCTCACTGGAAGCTGGGATAACACAGACATAGACAGGAGTCCTAAAAACTCTGTCTGCATCATTTGAGATTTTGGATATTTCCCAAACAGCACAGGAAGGCACGCTGCAAGGGTGACATTGGAAAAAGTTCTAAAATCCTTGTGTACATTCAGGTTCCATATACAGGTTTAGATCTTTGGAAGGCAATAATAATGAAGCAGCCAGGGCACCTGTTCACTTCACAAAGAAAACTTCTTATCCAAAACCAGAGTCTATGCTATTTCTGTTCTACCACTGTGATTAACCCCACCATCCTTCTAAATCATCTCTCTTTTAGTTTTACTACTCATAGACAGTGCCTTAATAAAACTGAAATGTATGTTGGTTTGATTTTTTAAAAAGGGGAATTCGTTACATACAATCCATCCCATGCAAACTGGCTCCACACTTCTGTGGACAAATCCTGATGCAGGAGACAAGGCCACTGCACAGCTGGGTTGGAACCAGAGGTTCACGTCCCTTGCAGCTCAAAGATTACTGGCACAAAATCGATATTCCTAGCAGTTTGTTCCATTCAGCCACATAAAACATACATGGCACTGTGTCAAGAGAGCATATTCACAACCCCCTGAGAAGTGTCAAAGAACCCTTTGGCAATGGAACAGGGGGAGGCAGCTCTCTCCCATTTCTCTAGTCAGACTGACAGAAACCAGCTGCCAATAATCTGGAACACCCTCTGCCTTAGAACCATTGAAAGCCAAAATCTCATTTGGTCATAGACACATATTGCACTACAGCATGAAGGGGCTGAGAGGGGAGAAAGATCCCCTCCACAGACCAAGATATAAGGTTTATCCTTCTGCTAAAATGCTTCTTTAAAAAGCTACTTCATAAGTACTTAGTTCAATTCCACCTTGGAAAAAGAAACTGAAGAATAAATTGCCAGCTTGCCAGCTCCTCCTCTATAGGCAATGCCTTTATTTCACAAGACCTAAACTACAGACCAGTTTCCAGGGCAAGAGTCAATGCCAGAGAGAAGCAGGACACCAGGACCTGGCTGACTGCTGCAAGCATTTGGTGGAAAGCCAGGGTATATTGTTACAGCATCAAGTGGCTGGAACCAGTTGAGTTGGATTCTTTGGTGCAGCTTCCAGGCTGAATGGTCAGCTCTGAAGAGTCTTCTTGAGGCAGCAGGATTTTGTCAGGTGTGTAGTCATTTCTTTTCAAATCTACAAAACAATAATAATAACAACAGAGACCCAAGTCCTGCAAAATCAGGAAGGGGGAGGGGAGGGGAGGGAAGAGAAGGAAAGCAGCCTAACTATTATCAATTAAAAAGATATGTGTATGTACCATTAGTCACACTTTCTGGACATTTTTTCAGAACAACAATCCTATACTTCCCTAACTGTCATGGGAGACTGTTGATTAAGCACTCAATCTTAGAAGAGATGCAAGACATCTCTTAAAATAAGACTACAGGGACAGCTGCTAGCTGTGGTTTGATAAAATTGACTATTTTGTGCCCACTGTGGCATGGTCAAATTTGCCAACAAGAATTCAGCCCTAAGGTAGGAGTGGTCAGCCTACCTTTGGCTAGGCGTCATGCCTAAAAGATAAGCTATAATAGGGAAAACAAGGATGCCAAGTTGGAGTGGGGATGTCCTTGAGATTTTGGAGGGGGTTTGGGGAGCTATCTTTTTTTAATCTCAGTGTTGTGGATTATGCCACAGGAAACCATGACACAGTGATCAAAAGGAGTTCCACTGGCTCTGCCCTCCCTTGGAGACTGCATGCAATCACAGAGGCGTTAAGTTTCTTTTCCATATGAAAATTAGCTACATGAGAGAAGTTCTCATCCTTAAATAGAGTCTATTATTTACCTGGAAGCTTAAGTTTCCTACAGCAGGAGTTGCAATGATGCTTAGCTCTGAAATTCTTAATGGCATCTTCTCCCAGATTGGCAGGACCAAATACCATATCACTTGACCTTGGAAATAAAACACACATTAAAATGTTTTCTTTCAAAAGTTCTGATGTGGTCTTGCATGATATGGAGGACATTCTGCCTCCTTTTAAATCACTGATAGAAAAGAAATTCAGCTTTACAGAGTTACAAAGAAATACCATCACAATACTTTATCTGGATAGTTCTCTGCTGATCCCAGCTTCTGGCTGATTTCAAGGTAGGACAGCAGGTCACCTGAAGCTTTAATTGACATATCTGCCCTCTAATCAACAGGGAGATCAAAAACTAATAGATAACCTCCATATGGACCGCTCCCTCCCAGGCTATACAAAGAACATTTACATCATTTACCTTTTTTCTTCAGCTTTTATCACAGAAGGGTCCGTCAAGTTTTCTCCAACACCTTCACAAGGAACAGCAAAAGTTACAAATGTGATAGTTTCTCAAGATTTGGGGTCAGTAAAAAATGTAAGGGCAAATCAAGCACCAGATTTAACATTAAGAAGGGTGACAGAAGCACCCTTCAAGCCTCCCTCTCTCTCAATTGCTGAATGCAGGTTTTTTCTAATCATAAGTTCTCATCACCATTGCTCCATCCTATTAGGCATTTGCTCTGTCTGTCTGCTTTCGATACAAGATTGAAATTTTCAAAAAAGATAAAAAAGAAACAGGAAATAGAAAGGAAAAAGGTGCTTCTGGAACACTTAATGCAATGAGAATGAATTAAACTGAGCTTATGACTGTTGAAATGTTAGTTTTTCTGCAATCAAAGCTACAAGGAACAAATCTCAATCTACCTTGCAAATCAAGGACCAGCAGTTCTCCTCGTGTGTATTCATATGTCCAATGGCTGAAAGCTAGCATGACTTCCTCTAACATGTTGGTTGGAATGATTTCATCTCCATTGTTGTTGTTATATTTCCTGAATTCTCCAGTCATGCATTCTTCAACTGCAAACCACTGACCAGCTGAGTGGCAATATAAGAGAAACACTTCCAAGAACCTTGTGAGAAAACATTATTAGCAATTGAGGGAGAAGCTCATGTATCCAAATCACTCTTACTACATTATTTGTTTAAAATTCAATTAGTTGAGTAGATTTCCATGGAAATCTGCTCTTCTATTTGTGCACAAAAACAAACATACAACCAAGTGCTGGCAGCAGCAGTTTTTGTAAATAAGTGTAAACTACTATTTTCTGTACCCAAATAAACAATCTTCTGCATCCAGAAAGCAAGCATTAATTTAACAACCTACATTATACAAATTAAGTAAACTCGCATACTCCATGCATAATTTAGTCTAGAAATAGAAGGTTCTGTTAACATTGAAAAGACATCATAAATGTTTACCTTGGAGAATATGGAATAGATTTGGGCTTCATCTGATTGAAGGCAAAGGTGAGCTTCTGTGCGGCCCTTTGCTGCTGAATTTCCTAAATGGGATAAAGAAATCCACTTTGGTAGCACAACAATAATTCCCATCTATATTAAAATCTCTAACAAACATTTTCTACCCCACATATTTATGCAACATGTATGTAACATACCCATCTGTGTATAGTGACACAATTTAGCTATGTTTGTCAGAACCTGTTACTTGTGAACAGAAACTGCAAGTGGCTTTGTTAATTTGAAAAAAAAAATTCTGGAACCTGTATATAAGATTACACTGAAATCTTGGGAATACACTGACTCTGCTAAAGTGTATATAATATTTAGTAGAGGGGTATTAGACACTTTGAGCAGGAAAGAAAAAGAAGGCAAAAGAACAAAATAGGAAAAAATAATAAAAATAAAAGCATAAGTATTTTGTTTTGCCTCAGTGGTATTCTACTATTGTGTTTGCCCTTTCTGAGCAGAATTACAACTTACTCTCAAGCAAAGATGTAATACTGTGTCTTCTTTGTAAATGCTTGACCAAGTATTGACAACTTCAGGGAGAAACGATTTGATGATATAAAGATGACCTGATTTCAGAATATCATATTCAGACCAAGTGCAGGCCACCTTGAGGGCTCTTCGCAAACCACCTCCCATCTCTTCCTTGCTTAAAAATTCAATTTTGGCACAGAGACCCAACTGAGACCAGGAAGACATGCTGTTGTTCAAAATATTGGGAGAGCTTTCTTCAAGACGATACACAGTGACTGGTTCTCCTATGATGTCACAAGAACAAAGTTAAAAATATAGTTAACTATAGGAGAATATTAATATAATGACCTTTTATAGCAGTGACTATCTTGTGCAAGATAGTCTGGTTGGGAGAAAGGAAATCTGAATAATTTTTACCCAATCAGTAACTACCAAATATAAATAATGAATCCAACACTACGTTATAAACTTTGCTTTTAGATCTTCATTTCCTATCACTCAAAACTCTGGCTACAAATTAGAAAGAGAAGAGACAAAAGAGGAAGGAAAGGCAGAGGACACAGAGTTGTCCAAATTCTTGTTCAAATTCCATCGTAAACTACAATATAGTGCTCTCTTTATCAGAAATATTATATAATCATAAAAGAGGAAACATCCTGGTTTTAGGATACACTTTCTAAAAAAATCAACAGAATCTTTTTGGTACCCAATTAATACAACTTTTACTTAAGCATTTTAGTTTGCATAATGCTTTTATCTGCTGACATTCTATTTGCTGTTCTATATCATGCTTTTGGTGTCCTTTTTTAAGGCTTTAAATAATATATTATCAAAATTACTGTATGCCCACCAGGTTTGTTTTGACCTGATGAAAAGTCATCTAGAAATACTTAAAATGAATAAATGAAAATTCATACCTCTTGGAGGCACTGGGGTGAACGGTATGCTTTGAGATAATCTCATCAAATTATTTCTCTCCACAGCTATAGAGAAAGACAAGGCAATCTGTTGTAGATTAAGATCACAATGCTTCAACTTTTGATTTCACTTCAGAGGTTAGGATACTGACCTGAGTAGTAGTAGGTGGTATCCATAATGGGCTTGAAAGGAGAAGCTATGCCTAAAATAAACAAATAAGTAAATAAATCAAAGTCCTATTGTTTTTTACTTGCTTCATGATGAAATCAATAAAATGTATTTTATTTTTAGAAACACAGCAATGCAAAAAAATGAAACAGAATTTCAAATAAGGTTTGATCAAACTTTATCAAGTTATAAAAGTAACCCCCAAATTTATTGCATAGAAGAAAATGTGATGTTCAAAACAATGAAGAAAATTCAAGCCTCAACATATCAAATACAATTTTGGCTTAACTTCTCCTGAATGAGGACAATAACAATAGCAGTTTTCTTTCTGAAGATCTGAGGTACTAAAATGTGCACTAACATTTCTATTGAGCTACTTTTGTCTCAAACCCCACTCCCTTCTGTCATTGATGATGTTACCTAATTTGGTTATGAAATGTCTGCAAGAAAACAACCAAACTCAGAGAGCACCAAGGACCCCACAGTTCAACCTTGTGCTACAAATATTATCTTCTCTTGAAACTTTTGTCTGCAGGTGAACCTTAATGATATATTAAATTTAAGAAATATTTTATTCAGAATGCAATTACAATACCATGTTACCAATAACTTACCATTCAGTGCATCTTCCTCAGAAGACCTGCAAGAAACAGAGATTCCATTAAAACTTAATGATATTTGCATTTCTTGGATTTTAGTTCTCTCATACTGAATTATTACTAGAAAACAAATCTCAAACAATATTGGTATTTAAATATAACAAAAACAATTGTCCCTTTATTTCATTTTTTAAACCAGGATCAATAGCAGGGTTAAGGGTATCTCTTAAATTCCAAAACAATAAAAATCATTTAGAAAAATTCTCAGGGCAGATTTGTTAAGAAAAAAAATTAAACACTCTGATGATTCCCTTCCCGCCCCCTCCCAAGGAGTGATCAGATTCAAAGATACAAAATGCTCACTCATTTTTGTTTTGAAGAAAATTGCCCAGGAGGAGTATCCTAAAAGAAGCAGTACAGGTACAGGAATATTCTACCATAAAATGTAGACTATAGGGTCTCAGATAAAATTTATGTGGTTCAATTTATGACTATAGCTATCACATAACCTGGCAAGTATAGAATATTATAGCCCAAACTATATTTTATCATGCTTCCTCATCTACACTCTTTTCTGTATGAATTTTTATACATCAAACGAAGATAGTACTCACAATTACAGAGTTACTGATTTGGAGGCAACCAAAGGCATGTAAGATAAGCCTCAATACAGGAAGCTTTAATGCTGACAATGGTTATACTTACATTTCATTCCTGTAGGAAGCTCGACCTTGTGACCAATCCTGGACGGGAAAACCATAGACGTGTCCATGAAGCATAGGTTAATTGCTAGGTTTAATGTCAAAGCATGATACATAGAATCACACCAGAGATACAGTTATCATGTTCTTATTGTGTAGAAACATGACTCATGTTTTGTTTCTCTAGTGTTGTTTTGCTGATCAAAGAAGTCATCTAAATTGATCAAAGTGACTGAATAAGGAGACCAATTGTAACAATTTCAGCTGTAGCCCATTAAACTATTTTTTCTCAAGTCTCTTCACAGGAATATAGACAACATTGAAGAATGAAGAAGGAATGCAAAAACTGTTTAAGTAACTACAATTCATCTTCAAGGTTATCTCACGCTATAACAAATAAATGCTATAACAAATGCTAGATTTCCTTCCTGAATTATCCTGTAACTAAGTTCACACTAGTTTTAAAGCATGAGGTTAATAATTTTCTCTATGATGCTGATATCCATTTTTCATTAATATTCCAATATAATATTCCAATGGAAAGGGAAAGGGAAACAATCTCCAGACAATTTGTGGTCTGTGGCTACTGTATTTCAGTGATTAGTTTCAGTTTACTTTTTCCCCAATTCCTTCCAGTAACAAGACAGCTAGAGAGGTCAAAAATTCCTTGTGCTTTTTAGAGGCATTTTAAGACACAGCATATCCACCATTTTGAAAAGGATCAATAGGTGACAGAAGGTATTACTTTGCAGTGGATACCGACATTTGTCATTTGCTACTTTCTGTCAATTATCAAAAAGTTTCACTTTTGGAGTCTTGTGTTCTGCTCTTTTAAGATTGCTGGGAGAAATATCAACAACCTCAGATATGCAGATGATACCACTCTCATGGCAGAAAGTGAAGAGAAGCTAAAGAGCCTCTTGATGAGGGTGAAAGAGGAGAGTGCAAAAGCTGGCTTGAAACT
>JANHZU010009472.1:60894-75875 GCA_032468055.1 Acrochordus granulatus | reverse complement strand
AAAATAAATAAAATCCTAAAACTGACAAAACCATTTTAAAAAATACCTGATCAAGATACAAGGTCCACCTTATTTTCTCTTTGTAGAAATCCATGGTCAACAACTACTAGCAGTCTCCTTTGAGGATCAATCTTATACCACGAAGTTTACTCTAATTTAAGGTTTTAGAGATGACAGGTTATAACAACACACTGCTGCTTAAAAGGCAGGATGAGATCAGACCTTAAAATAATTTCACATTACATTATAGAGACCATTCTATTATTGCATTTGAATGGAGTGAATATTTTAAGGGGGTTTCTTTTTAAGTAAGTACATTATTTAGTTGTAACTCTAGAAATTAAAGTTTGTGGTATAAGACAATGGAACAAATTGTCCCCGTGCATCATTGGATCACTATATCTATCTAGGAAAGCAGAGGTCAGTTCAGTAACAGAAACAAAACAAAACAAAGAGACAATGTTCAAATCAAGAGAAAACAAAAAAACAGCATTGGATAAAATATTCCCTCTGTCTGAATTGAATGGAGTTGTATTTTACTCAGAAATGTCATAATTTCTAAGAGATTATCCTCAATAAAGTATGTGTGAAATTGCACTAACAGGAACTTAACAAACCAAGCGGGGATGGCTGTCTATCTAACTTATTAATGGAACTGGTGCATTTCAGAGAGAAAAAAGCCAGAGATTACAAACAAATCACAATATGATCTAAAATCTCTGTTCTCACCACTGATGTAATGCTGGGATAATTGAGATGGTACTCTCTACCTTCAGAAGTCTCTGCCAAAACCATATTCCCACTTTCTGCATTGCCTGATTTTTTTTCCAAAGAAAAAGTGAATTCACTGTGAGAATTCACTGTGAGATATAGGCTTCTTGTACTATACTCTGTCATACAGACACCCCAAACACAATAAGATTCAAGGAACTTAACAATCACACAGACAGTATTGTTCTGTCTCCACACTAATTTTCCTTTTCAATTTGAACGAGGAAACTTCTTATATATAAAAGCTTCCCTCAGAGATATGTTTAATACCCTCCTTTGTGGCATTCTGCAAAGTCGTTAACACTTTTCATTCTATGGAGCTTTTGGAACCTAATTGGCATTGTGGGCATTCATCTTGATATCAACTTGATATAGTATTTGATACAGTACTACTTATTTCTATCATTGTTTTTTCTTTTTCTACTTTGTTGTACATCAAGGTCACAGTGTACAAATACTATAAATAAATAAATATTTTCCAATATAAAATATTTATTCCCCTCTGTCAAAAACACATGTACCTTTTTGTTCAAGCTGCTTTTAAGGAAAATTTTGGCAAAAACAAAAAAACATACATCTTAATTCCAAAATTCTTCAACATAACCTAAGGTTAATTTTTCAATTAAGAGATATGATAAACAGTGCATTCTGTTGCAATGATTTAAATGCACACTACAGAAATTATCTTGAAAGACTGCCATAACTCAGTAAACAAGCACACATTTGCAAAATCATTAATTTCCCCAATTTGCAAAAAGCTCAACTTAACAGAAATACTTGATTAACCAAACACATGGTGATCATGGGACAAAGCTGTAACCCATATCTAATTGACTGTAACACTTCATTGTTCAATAGGCTTCCAAAGCAATAGCTGGAAGGCAAACATTCCAGACTTCATTTTCCCATGATCCTGAATCCAATTTAGAAAATGAGCACCTGGACCTCACTGAACGCAGTGAATTCACACATATAAAATAGCTGGTTAGCAGCATTTCTTCCCTTCTCAATAGTCCAAACAGAACAATTTAGCAGGGATACACACAATTTTTTAAAAATATATACCTGATATTTTGCAAGGGATTTCTTCCCAAATATATCTACATAATATTCAGGGAGTCACACAGTCTCTTTATCCAGAAATTTATGTCCCTGAAGAGTAGCAACATTGCAAAAAACTTTATAAAAAAAAAGGCAACTGGACTTTAATTATTTGACGTAATTAATAAGATGTTTCATCCCCCAACCAGGGAATTTCTCTGGGTGAAATGAACTGAACTATTCCATTTTGAATTGAGCAAGTTCCCTGGATGGGGGACGAAACATCTTCTTAATAATTACATCAAATAATAAAAGTCCAGTTGCCTTTTTTGAGAAAGTTTTTTTGCAGTTTTTTTTTGTAATTTTACTATAAATCATTATCTTGATTAATGAGAATCTATACAGACATGTCCCCAGAAGAATATTATGCATTCCCTTCCTTTCAGACTTTTTGTATAATAAATTACTCCTAATTCAAAAAAGTCTTTCTCAGGAACATTCCAACTGTATCCAAAAGCAATGCACAATTTTCTACCTTTTTGTCCTTCATATAGTCTCATCCTATATAGGATATATATATGTTTTATATATAACATATATAGGACCTTGCAGTGGCCCAAGTGGTTAAGACATGAGCTTGTCGGCTGGAAGGTCGGCCGCCCAAGTTCAAGACCCAGGAACTGCCACATTAACAAGGCTATAGTCTGCCTATCTCCTGCAACCTAGCAGTTCAAAAGCATGTAAAAATTCAAGTAGATAAATCGGTACCATCTCAGTGGGAAGGTAACAGCATCTCTGTGCCTCAGTATATAGTCATGCTGGACATATGACCATGGAATGTCTTCAGACATGCTGGCTCTTCAGCTAGGAAACGGAAATGAGTACCGCCCCCTAGAGTTGGCCACGAGTGGCAAGGGAAATCTTTTTTTATAATCTCATCCTGGGTTTATAAACACATACAACTGACACTAGCCTAATTTAACTTGTAAAAACTCTTAACAATCAATGAAGTTTAGCCTTTTGCAATGTGGTAACTATCAAACATGGTAGTCTGTAACATCCAATGTAAACTTAGCCAGCAAAAGTATTTAGTTGAAAAGTTGTTGTCATCTTCATACATTTTTTGTGTTATGCCAAATCAACCATATCACATTGACCTGAAGTCCATATTAATATACAGAATGGAATAATCCAATTTTGTTGTACACCTTATCCTAAGAAATCAGGGTTTTATGGACTTATCCAGAACAGCTTGGAGTTTTTTGCTGTAAGGAAATGCAGGAAGAGGAGGAACTTGCCAAAAGTGAGATATTATCCTTCATCCAGTCAATGGACTTTACAGAAGGTTTCAAGGTTGAAATGTCCTGACCCCAAAACATCTTGTTCCAATCTTATCAGAATGTTCACATGTTGGAACATCCATGTCAGAAGCCACCTGGTGTAGAAACAGGTGATGCTAATTGCAAAATGGAGATCGGAACAGCCAATTTCCAGATTAGACCAATTTTGGTAAGGCGGGAAGGTTTCCGAGGAGGCTAGAACAACCCTTTCCATATGAGAACAGGACATCTCAGAGTTAATTTTTAGTACACCTTTACCTTCCATTCATATAAACCATTAAGATATTAATATTAAATTATTTAAGATATTAGAATAGTTGAGTAATAAAATGTAATGTTGCCTCGCAATTACTAAATTTTATTAAGAATGTAGTATGCAATAGTTCAAATGAAAAAGAAAGTTTGATTATTTTGTTGATACAAATTCAGCTGCAAAATCTTAATCTTTTGAGATCCCCCTTAATTAAGAAACCCTTTTTAAGGTGCTGTCTCAAGAAAAGCTGCATGTAAAAACTGTCCTGGGTGGCTTATGCATTTAGAAATAATCTACTAAGAAAGCCCAGTTTTATTTTTTAAAATGTCCTAACATCTCAAACTTTTTAAAAATATACATATTCCTAATTACTTGTATTTTCAAAGCAATTTCATTTCATCTGGGGCCACAGAATAGCAGAAGGATAAACATTAAGTTATGTATTTCCTAAAGTTGTTTAAACATCTAGGCTCCAACAAACCCCAACAGACGCCTCATCCCTTGCTGTCATTGCAAATGCAAGGTTACCTATTCCTATAATTACTAAGTCTTAAGCAGGACAAAGAAGTACTAGCTAGCCAGTTCATGTAGCAAGCTATATTTAAACCTACCTTCCAAACAGCAAGATCCAAGAAATTACTAAAATATGATTTGCACTGTCAGATACATGATTTCAAGAATTCTCAGTAATAACCAAATCTGAAAAGCACTGAAGTTATGAAACAAAAATGAATTTAGATCAAGTATAATCTGAAGCTACTGCTTCTTTTGGAGGTAACAGCAGTTGAATAATTTAGGATCTTTCATCCACAGTTTGTTTAGCATTATACACAAATCAGGATCTTTGGTTTGCTCTTCTATTAGCAATTTAAAAAAATGTACAAGGTTTTGCAGAACAGGATGAGTAAAAGAGGAACCAGCCAGGAATCTTATTTGGATGAAATACTATGAATAATGTTTTCCTAGTTTGCTTAAATCAGTCAATGCCAACAGGAGCCAAAAAAAGAGACTACAAGGTATATGTCAAACCACTTGCTCATTCTAAAGAATTCTGGTACAGGGCTTATGGAGGTACCTAAAGTTGTCCATAAGAACCAAACCTTGGTCTCCATATTCAAAATGTTGAATATAAATTAACCTACTTTTAGAGACAGCTGCATCATTGTTAGCACACTTTCTCATCCTGGAGACTTGCTTAACATCTATTCCTTGTGAACCAGTATTACAAATTTGTATTTGCATTATGAAGCAAAGTCAGATTGCTTCTAGTCTAGAATATGTATTTCTCCATTCTTTTATTCGCTATGAGCCTTGAAGATATGTAAGGAACCAAAATACACACATTTTCAAAACACAGAAAATGTAAAGGCTTATTTTTGAGATACGAAAGGTGTTCCTGTGGGCAAATCTCTATAATTCAAAACCTAAATAAGGAAGTATTTAACTCCAGCCACTCCTTACCATGCTTACCATTTAGACAGAAAGCTATGTTATTATTGCTCAGAAGCTCCTTATCTTTTATTATGATGATGCATTAAAAAGTACAAGCATGAACACTTAAAACACATTTTTTTGAATTCCATTTCGATTATAACTATTGAAGAGTCTTTGTAATCTGCCATAAATCTCAATAAAAGAGAGAGGAACCGTATCAGTTTTACTCATTTTTCTGGCACCAGAACAAGAAATTCTGTGTCAATCCTGGTACAGTAAATGGTATGCCAGGAGATATGAACTTAAATACAGAAGCTGCTTTGATATTGTAATGATACTTAATCTCCTCTACTATTATTGATTTAAAATGTTAGTATATGTTCTAGCTTGTGATCAGCATGCTTGTCAAATTGTATGAATCAGCACCCCTCTAGCCAAACAGCTAAAGATACATACTGTCTCTCATCTATACCTTCAGAAGGCAACATTTGGAGACAAAAAAAAAAACAACCTCTAACACTTCAAGAAACAGATGTGTTTGCTAATCGTCAGAAATAATGCTTAAAAATTTTTGGTTTATATTAGAATGGTAATCATTATTCAGGGTATATATGGAAACACAAGATTTTAAACGTTTACCTTTAGAGTTTACGAGCTGTAATTTTCTCTCAAATAGAATAATCCCCATTGGGGCCACTTTCTACCTTACTTTAAGAAAATCTTAATAGGAACATTCATGATCTCCAATAATAAAAACTGTTTTCCCAAGCCAGAAGCAACATTTAGAAATTTCCTGACTCATAAAATGACCCTCAATAGGTTTAAAAGTTGGTTCATTCTTTTCTGTTTCGCAACTTTCAATAATTTTTATCTAGCAGCCTGGGACAAAACAAAATAAACCTCTATATTATATGTAAAACTCCTCTGAATTTTTATTCTGCTCAAAAGTGTCAAAAAAATTTCTGATATATATGCCGAAGTAAAACAAGTAGAAATGAAATCTTCCAATATTCCACATTATTTCCTAATTATCACAGAGCATTTAATCCAATCCCAGCTTGGAAGAAACAATAGCAAAGATAAAATATATTCCTTTTCCATCTCCCTGGATAGTTAAACTGTTGTATGGTAAACTTCCGCTTACAACAAAGGAAAGATTACTAACTGAATGGTAGCATTACATTGAATTACTCAAACATTCTAATATTTTAATGAGTATGCTAACAAATTAAGTTCAGTGAGTTTAAAAATCCTGATCTCATTAGATGACACTGAGATGTCATCTCTTAGCCTGACTCTTTTTATAAGGTTTTTATCAGGATAAAATAATTATACATGCTGCCCTAAAATAAGCACTTTTAATTAAACAAAAAATAAATAAATATAAGGAACTAAAAGGGTTCCTTCCCATATGCATAAATTGCTGTAATAAAAGTTGCATAATTGATGATTCTGTTATTGGATCCATAACAGAATAATTAGTATATAATGAACAAGTACTAACATAATTGTTTAACTCAAGTTTTTATTGCCACAAAATCACAAATACAATCCAATTGGCAATACCTGCTGAAATACATAGTACAAAAAATTGACAGCACAAAACTTCATGTGAACTCAAGAAGTAATGAGCTATTAAATATATAATCCAACCTGAAAGATTATTTGGGATAAGAATATTCAGGCATATAGAATGTCAGTTAATGGATGGTATAGTCATGTTAAAAAATGTTGCTTAACTGTAATACCAAGTTATGGAAGATACAGAACACAAAATATGTTTGCTGAATAGAATCAGAACCTACCTAAAGAAACATTTTTCAGCCAAGGCATTTATGGGATTTAAATGTTGAGTCATGTATTATAAAAAAAATCAATCCATATTCTGAAATATTTCTCAATACAGTATTTAAGCCATACAGGAAAAAATAGAAACAAAATTTACTTCTTTATTAAGAAATATCACATAGGACAGGATACAGAATACATATAAAGTAATCTAAAATTCAGTATTCATATTCAAAAACGATGCCAGTCCTAAGATATATTTCCTTTAAGGAACTACTCATAGAATTGCAAATTTATGATCAATAAGTTTGATTTAAATGGGGGGAGTTTTGAATTCTGAAGCTTTTATAGCAGGCAAAAGGTGAAACTGTTAAAGAGAGGTTATACAGTTGGATACCAAATCTACACTTCTAATTGTCAAATTGTTTTTTTTTTCTTTATTACCTTGCCTAAACTATCAAATCACAGCACAGCAAGTGAATGTATTTTGAGAACTCTAGAGTCATGCATCTCGGATTACTTTATATATATCTTTCACTGCCTCTGGGTATGCATGTTTGAAACTGTTTCTTCGCTGCTTACGGAAAAATGAGAAGTTTGGTGACTCATAAAACCCCATAAAGCTAGAGTGTAGGACTGGATTGCTACTGCTGTATTTTGGACTTATCTGCATAATGCAGTTTACACTGACTTCAGTTATGCCTCTATCTAACCTAAGCTGCAATAGGCAAAATATCAGCACGAGCTCACACAACAGACTTGCTATAGATATATTTAGTCCAGGAAAACTACAGATCTCCTCCCTTCAACATGTAAATTTCTTCCTCTAGAATTATATGGTACTGTGCAGTGTTATTTTCACAACAGGATTTTAAAACAGAATTGAAAGCTTGATTTCAAACCTTAATAAACATGATAAATTACAAAATAAAATAGTTTACTGTGGTTAAAGCTAAGCACAAAAGGAAGGTATGGAAATCTTTCACTACAGTGAGACGGATGACATTATGCCTGCAAAAGATGTAGTTCTACAATAATATAAAAGAACAAAGCTAATTCAAAAATACATTTTGGATTTGCCTTTTAAACAGTTCTTAAGCCAGAAATATTTAAATATAACAGGAGGCATTGTGTATTACTAAAGACAATCAACACATAAAAATACACTCCATTAAAATAACTAAGGTTCATTCTTATTCTAATCTCCACTGTTATTTCAAAAGATGTATAGAAAGGACACAATGAATATTACTTGAAACTGATATATCCAGCATAACCCTTCCTAACAGGTTTTCCCCATAAATCCTTCCAGAATTTACATATATCCAAACAAAATGCATTGTGCCTTAAGAGAGCAACAAATATAATCCAACAAAAATTAAAGCAGATAGAACATACCCTTTCATCAAAAATAATGGGAAAAGATAGAATTTGTTATAATGGGCAAGTTAAACTTAAATAAGAAAGACAAGATGCTTACAACCAACAAGATTTTCATAAGTTAAGGTAAAGATGCAAGCTGGTTATCAAGAGTATGTGTATAATTAACTCATAAAAATCTTGATTGGGAGAAAAAAACTTTAGGAAAAAAATTAACAAGGATTAGAATATTTCTATTCGGTGTGAAAATCACTGCAGAAATTTAAGTGAGATCTCTGGAATATAACCTTTATCTACAAAGAGTGTGGTACTGAACAGAATACTGAAAACTTCTGAATATGCTCAGAGAAGCATCCGAATAAACTTGGGGATCTAAGATGAGGACAGAAAAAAAGATCAATATTTAGTTCTGAAGGCTGATTCAAGAACCACTAACAATCCTTGGCGATCAAAGCAAATGACCAAATAACCATCCTTCAGTCCTCAACAAGTGTATTTTATTCAAGTCCTTCTTGAGTAAAAATTGGAAAGAGGAAATAAAAAATAAAGGAAATCAGCAATAGAAGAAAAGTATGGTTTCATGTTGACTTATAAACTTTTTCCCTGGGGTACAAATATGCAACACACAAAGAGCTTCTTTTCTTAATACTGCATATTAGAAACTCCTAGTTTAAGGTGGATAGTTCACTGTAATTATGCCCTTTTCTTATACTGTACTATAAACTGAAAACTTTTAAATTGTACTGCCTGGACTGTGTTTTTTTATATTTTTACTTTTACTCCTTTGATTAATTCTCTTGCAAAATAAATTGCTCAACATGGATATTTGATCTGAAAGACAGTAACTAATTCTGCAAAATATGCAAAACTCAATTTCATTGCCAACTTTCATTGTTAAATCTTTGCATAAAACGATTACTCTGAAGGAAAAATGAAATTCTTACCCAACAGCCAAAATAATTAGAAATTAAAAATTACAGCATATTCAGGTTTGTTACACTTGGAAGATCATATAAATAGCAACCAAAATGGACAGAAATATAGATCGGGAGATCAGTTATCCGTTCAATCAGAGCCACTCGACTATGGATGCATATATCCACAGTTCATATCTCTGCCCCTACTTGGGAGAGGAGGTGACCAGAGAAGAGAGAGATATGAATTTTGCCCAACTAACAAATATTTTACTTGGAAGGACAATTTTGTAAACCATTTTGAATTTAATTATTACAATTATTTTTATTTTTACTTATTCTGTAATAATTACAATTATTTTTATTTTTACTTTTATTTATACTTATTAAGTCTTAATAATACTTATTATTTTTATTTTACTTATTTTTATTTTTTTACTTATTTTACTTATTACAATTTTTATTTTTACTTATTTTATTTACTTATTTAATATTCTTTAAAATATTAAAAATATTTTACTTATTACTTAAATTAATAAATTTAAATATAAATTTAACATAAAATTAACAGAATAGTTTTATCTTGCTGTCACTACCTATAAATATTCTTGAAACAGACCTCTGTTAATATTTAAATCCTCCCTAATGAAAAGCAGATAACTATATTGATCATTCAGAACACTATTCAGAGTGACATGAAACTTATTATTTTTAGAACCAAAAAGATTCAAAGTGCGATATGTAAAGTTCCCGACTGCAAAAAATCCTTTTCTTTTGCTTGGATTTATTTGATTGGATTCACACACACGCACAACTTTTTACCTTGTCCCTTATAATTGTACATAAATATGTAAGTATGTATTTATTGAATGTATATACCACTCAAAGTACTCATGACAGCTGACAGAATATTAAAGATATAGTGCAACAAGACACTTCTGTTTGACTTCTCAAAAATAATTACTTGCAAAATAATTGCAAAATGTGGCTACCATCCAATTCTCATTCACACTAAATCCAATTAAACACTTATAAACATCCAAAGGAAACAATATGCATGCTTTACATTTTCTGGGAGTGTTAAATATAAATCCTGCAATGTGTGCCCTGAAGCCCATACAAAATAATAATGTCCTATATTCCCAAAAGGAAAAAAAGGGCATTTTTGAATCATACTGCAGTTGCCAAGTCTATTGAAATATTTTAGTACAAACATTAAGAAATTATTAGTGATCATTAACTGGAAAGTGTAACACACCAGAATGTATCTGGTTAATTCTCTGTTTGGTCAGTTGTTTTAATAGACTGCATACTTTGTAATTACTTTTTCCTATACATGAACAAGTGATGATCCACTGTCAAAAGAGAAACTTTAACACTACCCCAGTTTAAACTGTTAAAAACAGAAGCTAAAGCAATCAGCTATTTGAAGCCCAATAGCAACTATTCTATATAGAAGGATCATTATAAAAACAATGAAAAAGATTTGCTATTTGATATTTATAAGAAAACTTTGATATTTGTTTACTCAATTTATATGCCACCCAGTTTGGGCATCTCAAAAGATAAAAACTATAAAAACAGCAATCATTAAAATGATGTTCTACTGATTGAGCAAATCATAGCTCTATATAAATAAAGATGCAGCTTTATTTATGGAACAGAGGCAATGATGTTACATGATAATGGTTCTCAGAATGGACATTACTAATATGATCTAATAGTACTTGACTGTCAATCTCAACTTTCTCTCAACTAGGATTTAAGACAAAAACTAAATTCCTATACTTTTCTTTTAAATATTTCATCTGTCAAGTGTTCAGCTTAACACAGCCCTAATATGTGAATCTTTCTAAACTAACCCGTTACTTCTAAACATTTTTCAATTTGCAATACTTCTTGATAAAGTGCCAAGAAAACGATTAGATAAATAGCATATTAGCTAATGTCTTAAACTGCAGCATGAAGACCCTAAATAATATTTATGAAGCTCAAAGGTAAGCTTTATAACACAGAATTATGTTGTGCATATTCATAAACTCATCTTAAGACCAGGGAAACTAATGGATTTAAACAGCAATTTGAATTAAGAAGGATAATAGCTGGAAGACTTATTCATGTATCTTAACAAATAATAACAGCAATCTAACCATGCTTGGACTCAGAAGCTAACTCTAGTTAAAACTTGCATAAGTAACCTCTATGGAATATCAGGATTGTAGGCTAGACTAGGAAGTAAAAAAAAAACTGAAAAAAGACACTGGCAAGACACTTTTGTTTTTTGGCCAAGAAAACTCTACATGGATAAATCATGAGGAATGTAACCCAACTTGAAAGATACCTGTGCACATATATTTACTTATCCTGAAACTCCAAATTAACTGTATTATTTGGAACTGGAATTTGAATCATGGTTACTTGTGAGCAAATCTTTACACATTGCAGAAAAATAATGGAGCAAAAGAACAAACAAGAGAATGAAGAGATTTGCTAGCCAAATTGTGGGTTCTTTCATCTTTTCTCTGTTTCATCCCAGGATTTGTTACCATGAAAAATTATAGTACAATTACATTTGATATGTAAAATTTCAAAAAAATACAGAGAACTTGAAATAACTTGGTAGAAAGAGCATGTGTATGAATTAGTCTTTACACTGATACCCTAAGAAATCCAACCACTTCTCTTTAACTGTGAAAAACAAGCTACTGACACCTATAGAGATCTGTATTTAACCAAAAGTGATAATTCCAAAATTATCTTTAAGCTCAGTTTAAACATTTTTGCTTTCCCTTGAAATAGTTTCATACCCGCAATCAGCATAGTCAATTATAAGCATGAAGATTTTAAAAACCTTCAGTGAAAAAAATTAATGCTTTGCCAGTAAATACAGAGAAAACTACCTTGCTCTGTTCACATTTCCACTTTCATGTTTTGCCCCACTTTGCAAACCAGGGATCGCTTAACAAGGATTTATTGAATAAATTACTACTGTTTGGTCTTCCACCATCAGCCTTAAATCAGTTTATAAATCACAACAGTTAGCTCTACAGAAATACGAAGGTAAACAAAATTAAACCTCATTATGACAGTATGACATGAGAGTGTAGCTGGCATGTGGAATCTTTACATACTTTAAAAATACTCTACAATTCCTTAATTTTCCTTTTCAAAATTAAATTATGTATATCTCTTTTAAAGGATTGCATGGCTACTGAAACTGTAATAAATATATCTCCATTATTGTATGTATTAAACTGCATGAAGTTTGATTGTTGTCAGCATCGGGGTGGGGTTAATATTTTTATTTCCATATGACTCCACCTGGAGTCAGTGAGTGAGTTGGGCAGCCATATAAATTTTCTTAATAAATGTATCATAAACAAATAGAACCACAGAAATGAAGTTGGTGTATCTTTTCTTCATAGCACTTCTTGTGGGTTGTTTGAAAATTTTACTTTACTGAGATGCTACAAGCTCTGGAAGTTTTACAACTGTCTTTTTCTACAAGATCCTTTAATTGTGTTTGGAATGCACAATTTTTGTGATGCTATATTTCTGCTCTAGAGATCTCATTCTGAGGTGAATCCTAGAACTATGTATTTGTATTGGAACTGAGAGACTCTAAGGGTTCCTATGATCTGTACAAGTTAGCTATTTTGAAATCTCTATAGGGATACAGTAAATTAATCTGATGATCTTTCCATGCTTCTGGACAAAACATTCAATTATTCCACAGGGATATGAAAAACTCTGCAATAGATACACTCATTATGTTTTTATGAAACTCTCTGCTATAAAATCAGTAGGATGAATAAAGGCAGTGTTAACAGTTACTTCAAATAATTTTTCCATTTATCTTAAATTATTTATTTCATGTGGAAAGGTTTGCTTATGAGAAGTTGGAAGTATCAAAAAGGGTAGGTTTAAGGGTTGTCATAACAGTAGTACAAGAAGAATATTTATGAAAAACAAATTCTGCCAGCTACATCCCACTATCAGTCAGATAAAGCCATACCTCTGAAGCTCCTTTAAATAGGAAGATGAAAAGGGGACACTTTTGAAAGCACTGCCAACTAGAAAATGACCTTAGGCTGAACACATTTGAAAGTGCAGGTCAGCTAATTCAACCTAGAGTTGTCCCCCCCACCAATCTGCTTCTTCAAAGTTCACCTCAGATGAAATCTAAGGGATTGGATCAGGCTACCTGTCACCTGATGAGACCCATGCTTTCAAATATGCTAATCCAAAGCTGCACAGTTGCTCAAGAAGCACGTAGGAGAAAATCCATTTAGCATCTTTTTCTTTTCTTAGATTCTTTTCTTGGATTCTTCTCCTGCCTCCCTCCATGGTGAACAATCCTTAAGGAAAAAATAAACTTATTAACTTTCACTTATGAGAATTACAAGGTGACATCCTGTATTCCTTTTTCTAATTTGTTAGTCACCATATTACCTATATGCAAATAAATGAGTGAATTGTAGCCAACTGGCAAAAAATAAGACTTCAGGCTTGCTGTAATTTCTTTAAACAGACCCACCAACCAGATGAAAAAAAATAATTAAGTTGGATTAACATTCCACACCAAACAGTAACAATGATCTGTTCCCTTTGAGCATAAAAATTGTATGAACTCAACATATTGCGACTTACTCCAAGCAAATGTTGGTGAGCATACAATACATGCACCCAACCAATGTTCTCAACACACACGAAAACTCAGCGACCAGCCTTGTGACATAAAAGATTTCTGCTGGATATCCAAAGCTTGCTTTGTTTCAACTGAGTGAAAAAACTACACAGAAATCTATCTCAACAGGGTCAAATTTCTGCCAATCCTGCCTTACAGATACAGGAAGACATTTTTAAGTTTATCTTAAAAGGCACTCTTTGTGGTCCTTATAAAATTTGCCAACTGGCCCGGGGCCCATGAGGTCATTCTGGAGGTCGTTAATCTTGAGACAAGACCCCAATTCCTGCTCATGTGCTTCTTGCTCCCCTCCTCCCCATCTTGTCAATTTAATTCTAGGGTTAATATTTATTGCTTTAACATTTTATCAGGGTCTTTTGATGACTGTCAGTTATCTTGAGTTTCCGCCAGGTAAAATGGGTGGCATGTAAGTTTAATAACATAAAAATCAGTGTAGCCCAGGGCACAGAGCACAAAAGGGACCAGGAGAGATAAAGACAGATGTGTTTTATATGGGACATGTTCTGCTTAAAAAATAGCTTTTGAAAGGTTGACCTTAAGAAAAACCTTAGACCAAATGGCTGCCTAATCTAACATGACAGACACCCAGTTGCCTCTGAAGTTCCTCTGTTGGTTTGATTCCTCTACCCATGTTGCCAGCCAATTGAGTATCAGGTGCCATCCAGAACTATGAACTGGATTCCCTGGCAGCACACAAGGAACTCAACTATTTTACACAGGTAACCCCATTTTCAGGGTTGGCACAGCATGCTGAGCACAACTGAAGCACGAGGGCAGGGACTCTGGGAAAGGGGGGGCTGTTGACCTCATTCCCCACGCTCTTCTGTAGATACATTTTAAGGTAAGGAGGAACATTATATATTTGTTATTTATTAATGCACTATATAAGAATATTTTTTTTTAAAAAAATTAAGGGAGCATTAATAGACCTCGCTGCATCCATTCCGCCAGCGATTCAACACAGCTTGTCAGCCATTGCCCATCTCTCCCCTTCTGGAACTGCTGGATCACAGTTCCCATGCGGCCCAATCCGCGGGAGAGGCAGTCCAAGTGTGTCGCGGGGGGGGGTAAGTTGGGCAACCGCTGTGGTCCCGCCAGCCCAAACCCGCATGAGCGCGACACGCTGTTCTCACGTTCCCCTAAACCCGACTCTCCTCAACTCGACCCCCGCCGCCACCCCCCGGTCGCGGCTGCGGTTCAGGGCCGGGCCTCGGGCCAAGCCTCACCATCCTTCTCAGGAGCGGCGGGCGGCGGTGGGGGTCTCCGGGCGCCGGCGGCTCTGGCTCTGCTCACGCCGGACGGCTCCCGCTCGTGATTCGGCTCCGCCGGCGGCGGGGCCTGTCTCCATCTAT
>JANHZU010009472.1:45284-60794 GCA_032468055.1 Acrochordus granulatus | reverse complement strand
CGTGGCGGAAAGCTGCGGACCGGGGGGCGGCCGCCGAGGCAGCGGGCACGGCTCGCGGCAGGCTCCGGCTGGGGCTCCAGAGCGGCGGCGGCGGCAGCGGCGGCGGCGAGGGCAGGAGCGGCCTGGTGGCTCCTTCTCATAATTGTGCGACTGGGCCGGCAGCAACGCAGCGGCCTGGCGCGTCAGCTCGCGCCGCCCTGCTCGCGCCCGTCCTCCCGCCCGCCGAGCAGGGGAGAAGCAGCGCGACCTCGCCTCTCGCCCGCGGAGCCCCGGCCCGGATGGAGCCGCTGAGGCGGGTTTTGTGCGTCTGTCAGTGCGTGTGTGTGTTGTGGTGTGGTGTGTTGGGGGGGTGCGCGCGGAGGCGCGCGATAGCGGAGGGAGCGTTGCGTTACGCGCACCAAGGACTCAAGCGATAGGCGGGTGTGCCGGGCACGCGCACGCAGACCCTTCTCCCTGCGTAGGTACGGCTCACGCACGGTGTTTCTTGACGCGCGCGCGCGCGCGCGCCTGCCTTTCATCTCGCGTGCCCGCGTGCGCTCGCCGGGGGCTGTCTCATTCTCACGCTCCCTTCTGTTCCCCCGACCTCCGTCCAGACGCGCGCCAGGTGGATCGGCAACCACGAGCGGTGCACACGCGCGTAGGCATGCACACCCACGTTGAGCAAGCCCGCAGAAATGGCACAACAGCTTGATTCACACACCCCTCATCCTTCCCTTTCACACATGCATAGATATACTGTATATATAAACAGAAAAGCACACTTACTGATCCACGCTCATAGATTTCACACGCGTATTCACCCACACACATTTACTGTAGATGTTTCTCGTACAGACTATATATGCGCACACCACCGTCATAGGTATACACATGGATGCGTGTATGTATATGTGTGTGTACATGCATAATACGTGGCACACAAATAGATGTGAGTATAGGATTGGGGCAGGGTATCAACACTTTTACAAAGTTGACTCTAAATATAATTATCCGTACATTTGTCACACATTTGTTGTTTGTTGTTCACACATATATGCAGCTGCATATAAGCATCTATAGATAAAGAACATATGTGTATCTCATGCATATCTAAACATCTCTGACTCACATTTGTGAGAATAGATTCATCTTTGCCAACTTGAGTGGATTTTGATTGTATGAGAGTTTAAAAAGCATCTGTCATTGAGTTTGGAAATTATTTTTGCTCTTTCAGTTTTCCGGTTTGGGGGTTATTTTGTTTGGGCTTGTAGGTGTTTGTAGGTTTTCACTGGGACCTTTTTGTGTTGTGTTATGTTTTGTTTTGTCAAGGTGTTTGCTCTCAAAATCTGGAAGCCAAAGGTAAACATTGATGAGTTACAAAATGTCGACCCTTTTTCCCAGCCCAAATGAGGGATGCGGTTGAAAAGAGGAGGTTTTTCGCGGAAAAGCAAATTATAAATATAGTCGGATGAAAAGCAAGGATTAAAGGGAAGGTGCAGCAGCAGCAGCAGCAGCAGCTTGGTACCTTCCGCCTTCTACCTGATCCCACCCATCCCTTCAGATGCTCAGCTGTCATTGACCAGCTTGGCTGTCACGGACCAGGAAAAATGCCAAATTCACCTCCAGTCCTCATCCATACACATCCTGTATTTTGAACGGGTTACTCTTTATTCAGACTAAGGTTGCTGGAGGGAATCGATGCTATCACGTCATAGGCTCCGCTGCTGATGAATCGGCATGTGGCATTTCTTAACACTTGCCTTACGATTCAGACCATGAACACAAGATACCGTTGGGCATTACTGGAGCGTGCAGTCTTGGCAAGCTATTTTGTCCTTCTACGATAACCTTGCTGATTTTTGGTAAAAGCTTCCTAGAACTCTTACATATCAACTGCGTAATTGGGAGCACCCTCGCTGTGGCACTCTCTCCCAGAGGAAGTATATATTTGGCCTTTTAAATTATTTCAGTGTAGGTTAAGCTAAGCATTTCCAGAAAAAGTATTCTTCCAGTTCAAAATCCTATTATACCGATGCCTGTCTCGTTTTTTTAAGTGAAAATAAATTGCTCTAAATTATCCAAGGGATTTTTATCATCCTCACTCTATTATTGTTTTATATTTTGTGCGCCGTTCTGGGAGAGGAGGAAGAATAGTATTAATACCACAAATTTCAAGATGCTGTCAATTTCATAAAAACGGAACTGGATGAGAACAAAAAACGAAAAATTGTCAACTACTACTTATTTGGTTTGCAAATATTCAAGACTCATATCTTCAGGTAAAATATGTGTGGCTAAATTATTTCCCAGTTAAATTGGTTGATATAAGACAGATAATATTTTTTTAAAAGCTCAGTGAAAATGGTTTGGAAGGAACAGGCAGAACTAAAGTTGAAACACGGAAAACAGCCTGGAAGGGTTTGAGTTCCCAATCTGGAAATGATAAAATGTATTTTTTATATATATATTTTATGAACAATTTTCATTTTGACTAGGAGATCACCCAACTTGGTAGTGATACCAAAGGTAAAATGCATTTTCACCCATCCTACAGTATCTCTGCCTCTGGGGGGGGAAAAAGATGTATCATTAAGCACACAGACTCTACAATTCTGTTGTACCAACTCCAGTGATTCATGTTTCCAATCCAGCAGATGTTCTGGAGGAGTAGTTAGATATATAGTGTGAATTTGGGAACATAAATTCAAAAACAGAGAAGGAGAATTACACAAACAACATGGCAAAACTACCTTGCTGGAATTTTCCCACACAAACAACCAGCAAGTATGCTACAACTGATCTGCTGATTAGAGGAAATTAGGTTCTTACACAGCATCAGCATTAATAGTCCTGATGACTTCTCCACCCTACTCTGGTGGTAGGTTGTACAAGTAAATGAGAGCATTGTTGTGACTAATCCCAGCAAAGCAGACAATAATCAGACCTGTTTTAACACTTATGGAGTTACACAATCCAGTCAATTTAGAATTTTCTTATGTTCCCTTTTTGTTGCTGGGTTAAGAATAACTTAGGTAAAAAAAGAACTACAGGTACTCATAGTAGGGTCTATCTGGAATTCATTTAAAAATATATACATACACATACATACACATATTCATAATTAATATAAATATTCATGAATATTTATAGACATTTGGCTACGCATTTTGATGTGAATACCGTTTTGAAATAGTTTTGCAAATGATAAAATGTGCTCATGAAAATATCAGCAGAGCTGTTAATCCCACCAATGCCACACAATCCACCAGAGTATGCCAAGGTTTTTTTTTTTCATATTCGTGGATAAAACAAGAATTTTAGGTCCCAAGATAAACTGAATTTGGCTTATCTGTGGATGGGCTTATCTGAAGTATATGGTAATATAATTGATCCCCACCCCCATAGGTGTCACTTCTAGTCAATGTTGCAACTTCCAGGATATGTTGGATGTGTTAGATGCATTTCAGGTGGCACACTTACTTTGATATCCACTTTGACTGTCTGCAAGCTCTAGAAGAGGCTTTTAAATCCTTTGAAATGCATTTATTACTTATTTTTATTTGTTACATTTATTCACCATCCACCTTGCACTAGACAAGAGTTGGACAATGGACAGAATTGCTCAATCTTACCGGGTCCAATGATGCCCCTTTGAGAAGAAGGCAGATTACTTCCTCTTTCAGTGTAGTTGTAACACCTCAAAGCATGGGCTCAGCCACATTTCACATCTTGGGAGACCCTGACTAACTTGGAGGGGCATTGTTTTAAATCACAGTCGCCAAACTAACAGCGCCAAGATCCTCTTAACTTCATCCCAATTAATAGGTTCAAACTCTTCCCAGATATTCTGGCATAAACGTGCTTCAGGCATCTCTGCCAGACCTGTACTTGGCTTCTACAATATGCAATTATTATTTTGTTTATTCTGGAATTGATATCTGTGAACATTGAAGTAAGACAGGTGAAACTGGTGAAAAGTGTTGCCCGAAGACAGAAACAATGAAATCATATTATATAGTTCTTTTTTATCGTTCTTCCTCTATGCCTCATACAATCAGCAAATGTCAGTGTGACCTCCTTAAGATATAAGATTTCGCCTAACATTTGACTTGTCCTCTTGTTATAATTACTATCAACTTGGCATATCACTTCTGTAAATACAATGATCATAAAATGCCACTAATGTCACTTTTTCTGTCTCTCCAAGTTAACAGTTATAATAATACTAAACTATCCTCCACGTCTCGTCAAAAAACCTGTGGTCACACTGTCCCTTTGCACACTCTCATCTGCATATCATTTTGTTTACTTTTTGGAGTTTTATTACTGTTTTCTATGCAACTTTGTCGTCAAGCTTGTAAATTAGCGATCCTATACAAACGGAACTTGGGAAAATTTAGTAGTGTCGGTTTCTGTACAAAATACATTGGATTTGGTTGCAATTTTAATAGTGTACAAATAAAGGTTAGGCTTCTATTAGTATTTAAATATATTTTTAATACATTGTTCATTTTAGAATTGCATAGCTTGGGATGCCCAACATTCCAGTAAATAAGGCCACCCCTAATGGTTAAAGGGACAAATATTACAAAGTGATATACAGGAATAAAGCCATGCATCCATGTGATAATTGATTTCTCCCTCTTTTTAATATCACAATGTTCACCATCAATAAAATAGACATAATAGATGTTTGCAGGTGATTGTGAAAGTGTTTTTGAACATGAGCATTCCCCTTCCAAGAGTCCAGTTCACTTACCAACTTTGGACTACATTAACCAATTGATAACCCAAAACCACAGAATTGTAGAACAAGCACGTTTATATTTTTAAAAAATGCACTGCAAAGACATTTAGAGCAAAGATGTCTGTAGGAGCAGCAAGGAGGTCCCTCATCAGGAAAAGTCAATAGAGAAAGGATTCCCTGAAGCAGCAAATATGAAAACAATATATATTGGAGCACAAAAGCTCAGGCAATCACATATATTACTCTATTCCTGCAAAAACAATGCTGTATAAAGGATCAGTTGGGTCTCAGCCAAGCTGCCCTAAGGTTGAGTACCTCTTATCTAGTGGCTCAATATCTCACCAAACCAGCCTGAACTTGTTCTTGTAGCAATAAAAGTTCTGCAGAGGCTTTCAAATACATGTAAATATGTTACAGGAACAAGGGGCAGTTTGGCCAGAAACAGACAGGAACATGGGGAAAAATGAACACCTTCAAAATTCAAGGCACCTTCCAACATCGTAGATAAAAAGGTATCATGCACTAAAGCCAAAACTACTAGTGTATAAAAATCAGACATTAAAAGGCAGAACTAAAACAAAAGAAATACGTAAAGCTTCCGCCAACATCTTCAAATATTCTTCCTGCTGCAACATCTGAAAAGAATAAGAGTTTCAAAACCTCTCTGAATAGTTTTCCAAGGAAAGCAAATGGAGATGGTTAATGGCCCTATTGATGCCAACAAGCCTATACTTTAATGTGTAAACCAGACAGGAAATAACACAAGGATAACACCCCAATTATTGCTGAAAGTTTATTTGATACAAAATGTTTTTCCAAATTATAATCATCTTAGAAAACAAGAATATACAATGTTTCAGAAATAAAGCAGTAAGGAAGGTGATTATCAGAATGGATTATTGCCATAACAGCGCAATGATTAACGTTATTCTTATTAGTAAAGCTGTTAAAGTGAAAATGGTCAACTAAATTGTTCAGCACTTCTAGTTTCCAGTGTGATCCCTAATGTGCTTTTCAGTAGCCAGTAGTTAAAAGTACCCAGCTTTAAAGAATATTGTTAAATAATCCGTACAGACACTGTTAATGTGACATTTCAAAAGGAGAATCCTTGCAATATTTGTCATAATTTGAATCATGGGTATACTCCTTTTTCTCCAAAATAACCTATTATATAATCTGTCAATTCTAATCCTTACAAATGTAATTCAATGAACATTAGACATTAAACAAGATTAAATTTGACATTTCTCTACAAATAATTTTTTTTTTTTAAATTTCCACAGCATTAAACAATAGTGTAAAAAAGTAGACAGTCTATTCAGAAAATCTATTTGTTTCTGGCTATCTTTCATTCCTTCAAATCCAGCAAAATGAAACAAAGCAAAACCTAAAACTAACTTTTATCTACAATTTAACATCGCCTCTTATCAAAGACAATTTAAGAGAAAAGGACTTCTTTTCTGTCTATCATGCAATGTTAAGTTTCGGATTTGCTTGATTTATTACAGCTAGTAAGTACTGAAGTTGTTTGAATTTATGTTAACTAAAGAATAATTAAAAAGAAAAAAGATGGATCGTGTTGGAAATGGAATGAGAAAGCTTGGTATTTATTGTTTCAAGTCCTTCAGGTCTATAAACCTGATGGTCAGTCACTAGTTGGATCTCTGCTCTGCGTCCTTGGTTCTTTTAAATGTATCTCATATGATCAATAAGCTTTTTGACAAAAAGGACTCAGGTGATAAGTATGTTTGTCAAGAACTTTTTTAAAAAAACAGGAAATATCACATGCCCCTACCCCTTACCACAAAATGTATGCAGAAGATCCCAATGGTACAGCAAGAAAATGTAAACCATCTTCCATTTCTTTGTTTTTGTCAACAGTGAATGGAAACTCTTCTGTAAAATGGTTCAGAAAAGTCCCTGAATATAATATAATATAATCTACTACTTGGATGAAGGAATTGTAGATATATTACCTCTATCTTTTATTGCCTACATCTTGTGGTATGGGATGGAAGATCTCAAGAAGATAACCTTCTTTGTGTGCAATAAGCATGACCCTAAATCAGAAGTCCATACAAAATCAAAATTTTGAATTGCTATGAGACAGCCTACAAGTTTAGAGGAAATTATTGCTTTATGGCTCCGCCTTGTCTTGTTGAGGTGACTTATAAACATGGAATTTAGAAAAAATAGAGGGTGCTTTTAAACTGCTTTTTAGACTTGTTCTCATTAGCTTAAATAAAGTTTTCTTTAAATGAAAACTTAAGCTTATTTCTCCTGAGTGAAACATCATAAAAAATAGTTATTTTAAAAGCTTCAAGTCTACGAGAGATCTATGCTACCTAATTATTCCAGCTTTTCCCAACTTGGTTTCTAAACGTGCAGAATACAATTCCCAGAATTCTTAACAGAATTCTTAATTCTGTAGCTGCAGTCCTAAGATATTTGGAAAACACCAAATGAAATAGTTTATGTTACACCGTTGTTCTTATATTACATCTGAACTGAGGCATTGCTAAGTCTTATTTTTCCTGTTTTTTACTTGTCCAGTATCTTTGGTTTAAAAGACTTCTCTTCATCAGCACTTCCAGAAGGTGTTTAAAATAGAAAATCTCTTTCAAATCGAAATGCTAGAGTTGAATTTATTTTTATTAATATTATAATGACCATTGTATAAGCTCTGCACTAAGGTATAGGTTGAAATAATAATTCAGATGAGGAGATGTGTTATCGTGATGACAACAAAAGATACATTAGAGATTACAATATTATGTATTTATGTATGTACATATATCTTTTTTCTTTCATTTTTTGCTTTTCCTGTTGTTTTTCTCATTAAAAATAAAAAATGCACCAGAGTTGATATGCAAAAGAAAAGAAAACTTGGCCATCTTAACTGAGAATAAATATTCACTTACTTTTTGTAGCACTTCCTTTGTATGACTTACTGCAGTTAAGAATTACTTCTCTAAGAAAAGTTAACTTACAGCCCAACCAAATTATTATCTGGTATTTTCTGCTAACTGGACCTCTCTTAAGACACTTCTGACCTGTATTATTCTGCTTCTAAATGCTTCAAAGAAAGATTTAGCTGGAAAGCCTCAGATCAAGGAGCAAACTGGACAAAAAAAATACTATCTATCTCATAGGCAACAATCTTTCAAAGTGAAACAAGGCACAGGTTTATTGAATATGGTTTGGTACCTCAAGAAATAGCATGTTCTAACAATTCTGAGAGCATCAATAGTAAACTTTTCACAAAAATATATGTGCAAGTGTAAAAAAGGCAATTCTCTTCATTATAAAGTGTATGAAATATTCCAGTTTAAAAATTAAACCAGTCTCTATTATTTGATTAGAAAATCAAAGTACATTATTTTTGGTGATGTATTATTGTCCCTCATGGGGTTCAGTGGCTTGTGTGGCATTTTCTTCATTAGAAGCAGAATTCATCACCTGAATATAAAAGAAATAGCACGTTAGCAATCAAATCTCTGGTGTTCTATTTTTGCTATGCAACTACAAGTTAATAATACAATAAATATGATGGTCCTCGGCTAGGACCAAAGATAAGGTTGATTTAACCGAGTAATCAGAGCCTCCGTTCAGAAGCAACACACACAAATACTAAAGTTTTACTTTTGGTTCACAAACTCATACATTTAGAAAATATGGGTAGAACGATTTGCACTAGAAATGGAAAATCATCATTTCTGCTTTTCAGGAAACCCTGGAAAAAACATTAGATATTCTCAACTAGAGACAATTTACTGTAGTTCATACACATATTCATGTCACATTTAGGGAGCCAAACTATAAGATGCTTAAGATATCATAAAAACAATCTGTAGTATATAGAGTTAAACTTCACTTAAATGTTGGGAGAACCTAAAAACAAATTGGGAAGAGAAAAAAACAACTTGTGCTTAAAGTCAGAAATAGAAGAAGAAAATGAAAAAAATCCATTGCTTTTTATAATTACAGAACATAATGGTTGGATTCAAATGCTGCAGGAGTCAAAAAGTGGTTAGTTTGGGACACAGAAAATTGTGTGAACTGTGATTTAGTCAATAAATCATGATTAAAGCAAACATGTGAACCTGATTCTTGTATTCCTAAAGTATCCTCACCCTGACAAATTATATACTCTTACTATCCAACTATGAGAGTAAGAAAACTGTCATCACTCACAAAAGCAGCAGTTGTTATCTTAGCGTTGGAGAAAAAACCTGGGGACTTAAAAAAACAAAGAAATAACTCCCCAGAAACTGAAAAAAAACAACAACATATAAGTAAGTCATTAGTCTTCTTGAAGTTAGTCAATATTTTCTAAAAGCCAATGGGGGGAAAAGTGCTTTTTTACAATGTATTTCTGCCAGCAAGCCTATGACACCAAAGAGGGTGATTTAAAAAAAAATGCAAAAAGAAAACCACTTTCAGGCCAAACTAATAACTGGACAAGGAATCTGAAAACAACGCTGCCCTCGTGTGACTCAGGCAATCCAGACTGCCTTACTTTTATGTTATCAATTAAACAAAGACAATAGATCATGCATCTTTTGCTTCTGTTTTAAATGAGGCAAACATTTTCCTGTGTGAGTTAATTCATACAGTCTTCCCAACAAAGGGAGAGATGCCAAATAGATCCGAATCTGTATGTAGCACAGCCAGAACTGGAATATTCTATTGAAGCTGACCCAAGACATGAGGCTAGTGTCGCCTGCAGCTGACCTGTTGCAGAAATACTGGGCATCTGAGCACCTGCTGGAGAAGTGTAGTTTCACCCATTCAAATGCCCAAACACTTGACTCTTAACGCATGCCATCCTATGCAAGGAGCCTCCCAAGAAAGGCAGCTCAAAAGGCTGTCAAGGCTCTCTTTGCAAAAAGACCATCCCAACCCAAAAAGATCTTTGAAAAAGGAAATCAGGTGAATGCTGCACTAAGCTGCAGGGAAAGGGCAAACAGCCCAGCCTGAGAAATTTGGCACCAATCTCATTCACGGACAAAATGGCAGAGTCTGATTCTCCCCATCTCAAGAACCAAACCATGTGAAAAATCAAGCTCCTAACTCAGGACAAAAATAAACACAGGCAGTTGGGAAGAGGACAAGACAACTGATAAACATGCAAACAATGTGCAATTTTTGTTTGCTAGCAGGCTCCATTAGCAAAAGTGGCGTAACAACACAACAGGCGTACTGTTGTGAGGAGGGGGATGGAGAGGAGGCAGCATTCTTGATTCAGCAGCCTCAGAGTTCAACATGTGTGAATGCCTTGGCTTGCACAACTTCTGAATGGTAAGCTCAGCATCCAAGAACAAGTTGTGGATGTTATGGCTGGCAAAGACAAATTTGAAAATCTGCTGGAAATAATGGCTGACATTTCAAAGATGCCAGAGAAAGCTAGCTAGGATTTTCAAGTCCCCAGTAGACTTCATGGTCCTTTCTAGGACCAGCAGAAATAAAATAAAAATATACTTATTCATCAATTTATCCCCTGCCTGCCTTTCTATTACAGGTGTACTTAAGGCAATATGAACATGAAAGCTGCCCAATGATGTAAAGCTGAACGGAAGTTGCTAGAGGAACAGAAAAAATATCTAGCATACGTACTGCCACCTAAAGACCAAGCCCATACAAATATAGATTATTTTTATAACATTTTCTAAGGTATCCTGTGGTTCCTTTGGCTGATTCAGAATTTATCATCATTGCTATGTTAGACAAAGGTGAATGGAAAACACAAGCAGGCAAAAGTTGTGATTATTAAGCTTTAACTATGCAACAAGTTCCAAAGATCTTAACGCAGATTTCAGTAAATCCCAAAAAGACACGAATCAGATTTATGTGTATGCCTAACTAGAAACAAAACCAAGCTGCAAGCTCCAAATAGCTTTACTTTGTGCCACTATAATTTAGGAAAAAGAGGCAATTAAAAGGCAGAGGTCAGATCTGTACTTTATTCATATTTCCAATAATATTTTACAAGGAATGGCACTAATCAAATCACTGCTTAGATATTTTTTTCAAAAATCTGTTTGAGGACCAAATTTATTCAGAAATGGCACGACAAGATTGCTTGCTGCACTTTGTAACCAAGACTTGTTTGCTTCTCAAATGCAATGTGAACAAAAGAAGTTTTCTCCAGGGAAGAATGCTTTCAGAAAGCTCCTCTGGTAAATAAGCATTAATTTGAACACAGAGAACTTGGACATGGAATTGCATCTAAAATAAAACCCAAGGATTTCCCACCCAACAAATGTGGATGTACAGTTAAGAAGAAAAGTCATCAGAATTGCTTATTTAAAGATTTGGCCACTTAGTGATGAATGTGAGTAGCCTGCTGAATTGCCACAGCCTCAACTTTCCAAGAATAAAGTGCGGACTCTTTTCTTTTAAAGTGCAGGGTAGATAGGATCAAATATAATGAAAAGAATCCTTGCCACTAAGGAGAGAAAGACTAGACTAAAGATCTCATTCAGCTGAGCCCCACGTTTGAACTGCCTTCAATTCTCATATTGTGAGTTAGCATTTTTGTTCCCAACTAAGTCATGCTGACACAAAGATCCAAAGTTCAGAACAATTCAAATCCTTGCTTGCCGAGAAAAGCATATGAAACTACTGCTTTGGCAACATGAGTACTTCTAAATAATGAAACTTGTAATTTGAGATATGAGTCGTTTTTTGTTATTTTAAAAGGTTTTAGGGCCAGGGGATTCCCATTCTAGATACAATGATTCTGAATTACATGTTTTCCATTTATTTTCTTGGTCTCCCCTTTACATATGGCTTAGGAAGCTGAGCCCAAGTGAGAAGAGGAGAGAGGCACAAAGTGCATATTGGATTAAGCTGCATTTCTTTGGTTCCTGCAGCAGTGATTGGTTCCCAATTGATAAAGATTCAGAAGACCACTGTGTAAACATCCAGCTGCACGCTCCTCCTTTATCAGTGAACTGACCTGTGAGTTCACTACGAAGGCGACTAAAAAAGAAAACAAATCTCCCTTTCATGAATGTTGGGAATATGTTGACTTCAAAACTGATTCCTCATCTCAAACAATCTTTCTTTTAAGGGGGCCAAAATTGTGCCTAGAAAAGAATTGCTTCCAGTTTTAGGCAGATGCCAAACAGCCAGGGTAGTATCAAAAACAAGATCAACAATCAGATGATCTTTGAAGACTTAGCATCATATCTCAGTACTAATTTGGTTTTGGTCAAGATAGAACATAATTCTGTCTCTGCTTCCTCTTTTCAGCACTTCCTCATTTTCTCTTTTCTACTCCCCACCCACTACAGCTGGGTAGATGTCATATGTGTAGGATATACTGTATGAATTATACTCTGTGCATCTGACCAAGTGGACTATGACCCACAAAAGCAATGACCTACTGCAACCAATTTGTCAGTCTTTAGCCAGACTGTTTTAAATTCAGAAGAAAAATTATTTGAAATGCCTTAAACATGATACTTATGTAACTGGCCCACATTAAGGGTACACATTTTCGATCAGTTTGAGGATCCCATCCATGTCTTGTAGGGAGTGTCAAGGGAGGAGGTAGAGACCAGGAAAGGTGACCAGGAACTGGAGATGATGAAAACAGGTTGGGACAGGATCAGACAGAGCTGGCAGAAGGATGCAAATGCAGAGGAAGGCTGGGCAAATGAGATGGAGAACCATTAGGCAGGGATTGGGGAATACAGTGCAGGGGCTTACAAAAAAGGGTTGGGGTGAAGGTAACATCTGGGATGGAGGAATTGTTGAGCAGCCAAACCAATAGGCCGATATGCAGGGAAGCACAGAAGCAAAGCAGCTGAGGACATGGAAAGAGAAAGCAGAAAGACAGGAGAAGTGGGTCAGATACACACAGAGAAAAAGCAAGGTATAAAGTGGAGGAAGGCAGGGAATACAGCAGGAATGGATCCAGGAGGTGACAAAGGGGGAAGAGGGCAAAGAGCATTGCAAACTGGCTCTGACCCTCTCAAGCCCAAAACCCACACTTTCTGCCCTCCAAGTCTACTTCAAAAGAGATTCTCTTTCAACAAGGTATTTAATTAAGATTTATTCTATTTATTCTTACATTATTGAGAGCCAGTTTGGTACAGAAGACTAAGGCACCAGGCTAGAAACCATGTGAGATTAAATCCCCCCCTTAGGCACAAAACCAGCTGGACAACGTGGGACCAGTCATTCTCTCTCAACCTAAGGAAAAAGGCACCAGCAAAACACTTCCAAAAATGCTGCCATGTAAAATGCAGGGAGTTGTCCAGGCAGGCACCAGTAGTCAAAACTAACTTGAAGGCATGCACACTACTAGACCGATGATCTCACTTTTTCTCCAGGAGCTCAAGGCAGAATATGTAGCATCCTTGCTTTCAAATATTATTTCTACTACAGCAGTCTTGTGAGCTACTCTGGGACTAAGGGGCACTGGGTGGATCAGCATCAGGTAGAGAATTATCACAGCTAAGAATGATCTTCTACCTGAACTCACCAATCCTAACCCAACAGCTGTGGCCGCTCTGAATGTCACAGGCTATGCCACCTGTATAAAGAACAAGCAACATCTGCTCACAGAATCTGAATGGTCTCTCCTCACCTGATAGCTGTTACCATTCCAGAATTTTTTCATCTCCTTGCGGTACAAAGCAACCAGGACACAAGTTATGAGTGTGCATGGCACTAAATAGAGAAGAGCTGGTTGAGGCTTCTGCATCAATACTAGACACAAGAAGGTGAGCACCATGCCAGCACCGTAAGCTGCAGAACAAGGCAAACATTAAAAAAAGTGTCATTGAATGTTCAGGCTTCTCAGTTTAGGCTAGGCATGGTAGATACAATTGCAAATACTGTTTTTCAAAATAACTATTGGAATAGATTACCTGTGGTGCAGAAAATGAAATACACAGAGGAAGAGCTGGTTTGAACATCAAATCTGTTACAGTATGCAACCAGGAGACCTTAAAATAAGCACCCAAAATGAAAGATAGGTCAGAGATATTTTGTCAGCAAGAAAATGAAGTCATCAAAACATTCTCTATTAGATAACAGGTATATGCGCACTTGCAGCAGGAAATTGAATTATGGGCATTGAGGACAGTTTCTGTCTCTTTTTTGTATAGGTCCCCATTTAGAGAGGGACTGTGATTGGTTCTTCTGCATGTGGGGCTCTACAATGGAAGGCAAATGACAAGATGTACATGGTATCATCACACAAATGCCATGACTTATGTACTTTTGTCAGATGTTGGAATGCAAGTAGGTATTGGTGGCATTTAATGACAGCGTTGCTGTGTGGATGTCATTATTTTGGTGTCACTGAGTTGGCTGCATGTGCTGCTGTCCCTCCAGTCTTTGCATCTGACCCCATAACCCAAGTCTCAACACAGAATCTCTTTATCCACAGCCCTTATCTTCACCATTCTTCAAATCATGGAATGGGTACAAGAGGATTGAAAGGGGCTGCCCCATTTGAATGGCCATTAGGAAGAACACCAAGGAAAGTTACACTTTGGATTTCAATGCTCCTAATTATAGGGGGGCACAACTGACTTTTCATCATTTTATTATTTCTGATGGCCCTTTTAACTACTACACTGAAACTGACCAGGAAACCAAAAAATGAGATAAACATTAGTTTTGTCATAAAGACCACAATTGAGACCAGAATTTCTGTTGCTAAGCAAGGCAATTCTTAAGTGAGCCATGCCGATTTTATATCCTGTTTTGTCATGGTTGTTCAACAAATCACTGTATTTGTTAAGTGAATCATGTGGTTGTTTATGAATCTCGCTTCCCCCATTCCCTTTGCCTTGTTGGAAGCCGGCTGAGAAAGTTGCAAATGGTGATCATGAGACTTCAGGACACTGCAACCGTTGTGAACACATGCCAGTTGCCAAGACCCCAAGTTTTGATCATGTGACTGTGAGGATGCTACGATGGTCATAAGTGTGAAAACCAGTTGTATCTCTCTTTTTTTCAGTGCCATTGTACTTTCAAACAGTCGCTAAATTAATGGTTGCAAGTTGAGGATTATCTGTATAACAACTGAAGTTTAGGACTGCTGTACGTTTCATTAGGCACTCTCAATTTCCTTCCTCCCATAATTTTAACCTGGGGACTATGACTGCTTATAAAAAAATCTTGGACTAAGCAACTGCTTTGTATGTGCACTTTGCGGGGCTGGGGGACCAGACAGCACTAGCCTCTCTTTCTGACTTCTCAGTCTTCCTCGGCTTCTTCTGCCTTTCAAAAGAAAATAATCATTAAGGAGAGAAGATAAATATTTAAACTAATATGTGAAGATATTCTGTTACAATCATTTTTGTACCTAATGAGAAAAAAAAGGGAAGCCAGAAAAATATACTGCGTTTCTCTCTTATATACCATATACATATATAGTGTGTCTTTGTGTGCACAAAATGGATTAGAAACCAACTAACCTGTAATATATGGACCTAAAAAGTCCCACACAGCCATTATATGAAAAATTCTTTCCCAGCATTGCCCCAAGCACCATGTTATGATGGTGAAGGAGACACTATGGTTGAAAGAGACACTTACCTGGAACGACAATATCGCCAAATCCAAGTAATGAAAATGGTCTCATACACAACATTGCTGGTGATGAGTCCAGCCTGGGCACCTTGAAGACCACGGGCAACTGAAAAACAGTATTTTCAACCTCCCTGTTAAGACTAATCCAAAAAGACGTTTCACAAAAATTAAATTTTGTCAGAACCATTTACTTATCTAGTTTACACAGAACTTGTTATGAAGAACCT
>JANHZU010009472.1:13427-24903 GCA_032468055.1 Acrochordus granulatus | reverse complement strand
CTCTGCAGTGAGGAGAAACAGCTCTTTATTCATTAGACTGAAGAAGCTGGGTGAGCAAAAGCCCAGACCTTTGGCAGCAGAAAGGTCAGGAAGTGCTGCACCCCCAAGGAATCCAAACAAAGCTTTTATAGTTTACAATAGCCAATAAGACAATAGGCCTACAAGTTAGAACAAGTTTCAACAAGCATGGCTATTCCTAATGCAAATATTCATCCTTACCTTTTATGTACGTGCTTCCCTCGCTTCCAGTTAATGGTGACTCTAATGCACTTGCACACTACAGAAGCAAAAATAGCAGTAGTTAGGCTAACTAACTTTTCCATACTATTTCTCTTCAGTGCATTTGCTGATGTTGTATAATTCTTCGTTTGCATTGTCACAAACCTTAGGATTACTAATGGGGGGAAGACCACTTTGACTAAAACTCACACAATCACTACCCAACTGTATTGTGGTGCATCAAGATAACTTCTTTAAGGTGGGTCAAAAAACTTTATTTGCTTTCTTTCCATTCACTTTTTTGTTTTGTGTTGTCAAGTATCCAAAAGCCATTATATAATTTCCTCTTCCTGGCTAAACTGTGTGGATAATGGAAATCTTGGGAAGCATAGTGATCGTTAACATGTGAACTTAGTGTTTATGATAATCTCAGTACAATTGAAGTCTGCTCATGTAACTGATAGGAATCACTATGGCATTTTTCACAGACAACTGTAGCTTAATTTGGATAACTCAGGAAAACAGGCAGAATTGTTGCTCCTACAATTTTTGGAGTATATACTGAGTAAACAGATAAAATTGAATATATTGGCTGTTTTTATAACTGCAAGAGGCTAAAGGTTCTGTCCATTGATTGCTTCCTCATAGCTCAATTACATATTGGCTTGTTTACACTTAGCTGGGGAAAAAAAAGACAATGGAGAAAATGGCAGATGGCATATTAAGAAAGCATTTCTGCTCACTTTGTACTAAATCATCGTCGATGCTGGGATAATGCTTATTTTAAATGCATAGTGAACTATAATTTGCCTCTAAATGAACATCTTCAGCCTATGTTTTTGTCCCTCTTTCTAGATTGTCTCAATCTTTCCATTCTATTTTCCAGTCCTTCATCAGATCAGTACATATTTTGAATTTCATATGTTTGCAGAATTAATATTAGTGAAACTTTGCCTGTCTTATATCTTACAGCTCTTGTTTTCCCAGCTACATGGAGTTCCACATTATTCTTCTTAACAGTATTTCTCTAAACTATTGGTCTTTTCTTTAACATGTTTGTTTTGTTATATATCAGTTTACTTCTAGAGGGTTGGGACATAAAAGGTTTTTCTGTAGTTAGTGGGTAAGATTCTAATGTACTGTTGGGATGACAAAAACCTACTTTTGAAAGTAGGATAGGTGTCTATTTGTTAGGGATGAGATAAAGCGTAAAGTGACTTGTCATTGTCTTGTGATCCTACATTACATAAATTATTGAAGTTCCAATAATTATCTCTTCATAAAAGCAATAAATTACTTGATTCAAATCACTTTGAACAATGTTATCCATTTTGCTCTTAATATTGGCCTTAGAAAATCTGCAGCTAGCTCTGCAGACAGTTTTTGTTCTGTTTCAGCCCCAGGATGAGGTACAGGTTGAAGATGGATTTAAACAATACGATGGTAAGTTCTGTTTATATCAGTGCAGTAACTATTTTTTTTAAATCTTTAGCTGTATCATAGAATTGGTCAGTGAACAGAAGAAAGAATAAGACTTCAAGTTTGATAACCAATCGGTATTTCATAACTTGTTATACTATTTGTCTCTTCCTTTCGATCTAACATATTACTGTTTTGTCTTAGTTATTAGTGCCTTGGATATGGACGCAATGATGAATACTATCAATGCCTGGAGGAAAAATCCAATTAAGTTTGAGCGATCCCATGGCATTAATACACTTGATACCACAACAATAGAGGAAAATGATGACACCATTCATATTTTTATTGTGGAAGGATTTTTATTTTATACTTACAGGTAACTAAAGTCAAGGCAAAAACTTCCAATAGAATAATATTTTTTGTATCTGGCATTTCAGTCATATTTTTGGCTGGTGAATAATAGTTTCAAATATTCTGTCCCAGTTTTCTGTATTTAATCAAGTATCTGCTAACACTTGTTTATTCGGAAGAGGTACTTGACAGATAATGCAGTAGGCATTGTGTGAATTGTTTTGATTGTACAGCGTACATGGGAGTAGGTTTCAGTTAGATAAATTTTTACTTATTCCAATGCTTTCAGATTATGTATACAGAGAAGCTGTAAAGAAGAGTGCCTTTTTGATGGACCCTTCAGTTGCACTTAACCCACAGTTGATAACTCATCTATTACAGGGCTTTAGTAAGTAAAAATCCTAGAGACTTATTTGTACTGAATGAAGTGGCCTAAAAACAAACAAATGAGATACATCTGAAGTAATGTTAGGTGCAACCTAAAATATTCCACAATTCTTTAGAGAGTAGATATGCTAATTTTTTTTCAAACTTGGCAACTTTTTAAAATGCGTTTTCCAATCAACATGCCAAAAACAACTGTATAATTGTTTAACATCATATGTAAGTGCAGCTATGATAATTAATAGTCGACACTGACTTAAAATGGTTTTAGAAAAAGCTTTCGGCAATTTGTGGGAACATAGGTATGTAAATGGAGTCAGTTTGAACTGCACCAAAGTCAATATGTCTCCCTTATGAGGAGAGCTTCATTTTTGGTGGTGGTTCCAGAAGCACTCAGTCATTATTAAGAATTTAATGCTGCACAACATGGGACTTGGTCTATGTTCTGTTGTGTAACAAAGTGAACAACTTGATAGATTTTCCTTCTTTTCAGACCCCTGATTGATGTTTTTGATGTCCGTTATTTTATTTCTATTCCTTATGAAGAATGTAAGAGGAGGAGAAGGTAAGTCCATGATAAGAGCAGTTACATTTAGATGTGGCTGTTTAGGAGGACTTGATGGCTTTAAAAGATCTACGTAACAACCCAAATTCAAATGGATTTTTTCTTTGCCCAGTTCGAGGAATTACACCGTTCCAGATCCACCTGGGTTATTTGATGGTCATGTCTGGCCCATGTATATCAAACATAAGAAGGTGATGGAAAACATTAATGTTGATGTTGGTAAGTTAAAGTAGATTTTGGAGGCCCCTTTTGAATTTGATTTTCTTGTATCACTAAGTTGGATAATTGTTTTGAAATGTAGTTCTTTCAATAACATTCTCAGGATTGTTCGCAAATACAACATGTTACTGTTACATAAATACATAAGCTAAAATTTAAGTTACCTAAATTGTAACTGTTTGTAGTTACTTCTCTTTATCATTTACCTTTGAAGCTCTGACCACAAGCTGAAAATGAAAGGGATAGGGATTGCTTGGGTCAGGAAATCAGAATCGTTTTGCTTAGTTGTCTGGACTCAGTTTTTACTTACTGAAAGGTTAGTAGTTTTACAGTAGCCTATAATCAGTACCATGGCTTTAAAGAAAGTAGTTGGAACACACTGTAATTTACTAAATTTATAAACAATAAGCTGCAACACATAGCTTATTTCACCTAATGAAAAATAAAAATACTGAGCCCAGCAAAATTGTTCTTATTTTCAAATGGTGCTGCTTATGTTCGAGTTCAATTGGATGGAACAAAATCAAGGGAGGAACTTTTTAACACAGTTTACAATCATATCCAGAACAATTTAGAAAAACTGATTAAGATGCAGGTATGTATACTACTAAAATGTTTTGGAGCAAATTGCATGCAGATGTTAAATGTACAAAGAAATGCTTTTTTAAATGTACAGGAAATGCAACATTTTTTTGGTCAATGATTCCAAATCTAAGAATTCACTACTTAATGTACTGTTTGAAGCTTACTGATAAAGAGTCATTCTGGATATAGATCAAAAAGTGATTGTTCCAAGCAGTAGTTTAGTTGGAACTGGAAGAGATCTAGTATATTAGTGACTGGAGGGAAGGGATTGGGAACAGATAGAATAGGTTGTGCTTGTTGCCTACTGATAAACTCATTGGTGTAAAGAATAGATGAACAGACAATCTCAATGACTTCAGCTGAAAGAAGGCAAAGAAAGGATGGCACTGGGGAGCTGGTGGAATGCACCATACTGGGACAATGGTAGTAGGTTGGGAAGCTTTAGCTAATGAGATATGCTGTGCTGCAAACTGCTGAGGGGAGAATTCTACCATTGACTTCAGTGGAACTTCTGAGTATATGAGAATGGGATTTGAGCTTAGCGTATTTGCAAAGATGTACAGCAGCCATTCATAATACTTTTTTCTTCTTACAGCATTAGACAAGTGGCTATGGAACTCTCGAGAAGATACTTAAGTAACTGTGCATGTGTCTGCTGATTAGCTGTAAAGATGATTTTGTATAAATCCTGATGTAAGGCTTTAAAATCTGGCCTTGATTAAAACACATTGATTACCTTTTTATTGTATCTTTGTGGAACTGTGCCTTTTTTATTGTTAGTCTGCACAAAGCTACCTTATTCCAGGGCCGGCATATTTTTCTTTGGAATAGTCCTTTTGGCAGGTACTTTGTATGCCAAGTTAGGAAAAGGGAGTCTTTTGGCGGTCCCCAGCTTCCTGACCTTTTTTAAGCTATTTTTTGGATACAGAAAAAACTCTTTCTTTTCAAAATACAGTGGAACCTCTGATTGCGAGCATAGTTCATTCCAGAAGAATGCCCTTAATTCAAATCACTCAAACCAAAGCAAGGTTTCCCATAGGAAACAATGTAAAGTTAGATGATCCATTCCACGCCCCCAAAAATATTCTTAAATCATTTTTAATGGAATTTTACGGAGAAATGATTGTCCCTAATATCTGAAACAAGTAATATATACGTAAAAATAAAACCAGTTAACCACCGCTTATCTGCGAGGCAGATTCTGGCCATTGGCTGCTGCTCAGCTGGCACTGTCAGGGCAGCCCTGTTGGATCTGGAGGATCTGCCGCTCAAGGCAAAACAGCCTTTTCCCTCAGCAGTGCCTTTCCAGGGTCTTTCCCGGGTGGTGTGGAAATGTTTCTCACTTGCCTCCGTGCTTTGAGAGGGGACTAGAGATGGACAGGAGGGGGACGGGCTGAAGAGTGTCATGCAAGGAGGGCTGTGTGTGTGTGTGAGTGACAGGGAAGATGGAGGGTCAATCTTCCTACACTTTGAGAAGAGTCCCAGCTGGTGTGAGGGGGAAGAGAGGAGGGGGAGGGTGATTGCTTGGAAGGAGAATCTAGAATCTGAACCTCGACATTTCTTTCTCTTGAACAACTTTCACTTAATTTACGCTTTTTACTCAGTGAGAGAAGAACCATCAGCTCCATTGTGAGATTTCCTGCGCGAGCTAATCGTGAGGTGCTCGCCTTGTGAGTTTTCGCTCATTAACTGAATTAAATTTTATTAAAAATTTTTGCTCATCTTGCGAAAACCTCATGAACCGAGGTGCTCGCAATCAGGCTCCACTGTATTTATCCTATCACTGAGCCACAACATTTCACAACCATTGAGAAGCAATGCTATAATTAATCAGTCAATAGAGAAATGGTAGCTGAAACGGGTTCCACGTGAGATATATTCACCTATAAACAATGTGGAAAGCTCAATTAGTAATGCAAATCCTCCAGTTCACTCCCACAACAGAATACCATCCTTTTAAATAGAAAAGGTTGGAGCGTGTTTCATTTAATGATGAAGAGTTCCATGCCTTCTGCTTAAAACAAAGCGAGTGTCTCTTGATATGTCAGTTGGTAACAGTTTGTATTTAAAACTTAAAAGTCAACAGATTTTTTAAAAGCCATCTAAAGTTCATGAATGAGGTGAGATAAGTTAATTAGGGTCATTTTAGGTTACACAACCATTGTGACAGTTATTAAAGATTACAGAGGCTAATTCTGTCAACTTGGCATAGCAAAAAATAGAGCTGCTAGCTATCTTGCTGGTCAATACTTTGCTACTTATAAGTACAGAAATAAGGAAAAACCGTACCTGTGTTTTAAGGTGCAGAGGACTTTAAAGGTTGCACTCCTACAGAGAGGTTATTTTATTAATTTTTGTGGAGAATCAGTGCTTTTTTTAAAAAGTTACATGATTTGTAGCTGGCAGAGAATGGCTTTGGCAGTTACTTCATTCCAAGATGGAGTAGTTTCCTCACTGGAGCTGGACCACCCCAATATCCTCTGTGAGAAAGGAGGAAAAAAAGAACTTACACCTCTCCAGAAAATCATACTTGCTAAATGTTTCCTGAAATTAAATGTAGCACTAAATAAACATTGCTGCTCATTTTAATGAAATCAAATGAAGCAACTTCAGCATGCAAATTAAATGTTAAATGGGATTTTCTACAGTAAAATAAACAGCCATCTGAAGTGCTGCAATCTATTTTTCTTAGTGGAACAGACTAAGACAATAACTTCTTAAAATTCAATTAATATTTATATATGAAAAACTAGGGTACATGATTGTTTATTTTTGCAGGAAGTGGTCAAAATTAAAATAGTGCACACAGGAATAGATAGACATTAAACAATTCAGGCTTACATTGTCAGGATGAATGGTATGTACATAATGTGTATCCTTTACAGAAAATAATTACGGTTCAATCATAGCAAGCATATTTTCTTTACCACAATCCAAAGGTTTTGATAAATGGTACTGCTCAATTTAAGCCTATATGTGCTATGAATACATGCAGAATTAACTACTTTTGCCGGAGCCAGTTCCCTGTAATTCCTATATGGTGTTGCGTACAGTAAAATACTTACTTCAGAAGTCCATACCAGTACAAATAGGGCATCATATTTGCCTTCATATGAAAACTTATCAGTCTCTCTTTGCTTTGGTCAAATGGAAATGTTTCTAAAGGCTGACCATTGTAATCAAACTCTGCCAGGATTGCTCTGTTGTAGTTGGTTATCAAAGGACAGGAAGTATATCCATCGTACTACAATATAGATACATATATACCTTTTAGGACAGGAAAAACACAGGGTATCTTGCATATTAAGCTTTAACAACAAGCTCCATGCTCCATTATTAATTTGCCTAATCCCTTCTTGCAGTCGTTCAAACTGGTAACCCTTGTTAAGTTTAGTATATTAAATTCTGCAACCCTTTAAATTATTTTTATCTTTAATCTCATAATTCATTATCATTGGATTGTCATGCAATTTCAAAAATTAGAAGCCATGGAAAGAAATTCCTTCCATTATTTCACTATTGGCTTTACAATACTGTTTGGAGATGCAAGGCCTACAACTGTTTGTAAAACTGTCTTCAGTACAATAAAAAAAGTGACTTCTAAATGAGTTAAAAATTTCAACAAAATCCATTGCCAATAAAAATATTTCTCAAAAATAACCCATTGTTCTAACAAGAAGCAAGTATATTGTTCCTTTTCAGGAAAAGTTACCTTCTTAGTGGGAGTTTTGCCTTTCATGATACATGAAATTGTTTTATCAAGTACACCACACTGGCCAGCTGTGGAAGAGATAAAATATTTTATTTTGTCCCTTATTTCTACTGAAAGAAGAACAGAGTTGTAATTTTTTTAAAGTGATTTAACAGGTTGGTGGGAGGTAGGACATTTTTGGAGCATGTTAGCTATGCTCAAATGCAGCCAAATGGTGGATACTAATAGCCATTTATATGAATTGGTGACATTTTTTTCTCTGCAATACATTTTTATAACCCTCTCAAGTTATCATTTACAGTCTTGAAAAAGTCAAATGGGACAAGGACTATGCTTTCTAAAAGCACTAAGTGTAACTACAAAGAACTGCAAAGAGAAAATGCCAGAAAAAATGAAAGCATTCAAGCAATGCCTTTCTTTTTACGAAATCCATATTATTTTATTCACTGATTGAGATCCTCCCTGTCCAACTAAACCAGTTATGACCCACTAAAATCCTGAAGGCATGATAATTACAATAAATCATAGGCATTCTAGAAAAACCATGGAATCTGGGTCCATGTTTTGATCATGAAAATAAATCTTTTAAATTAAGGACTTCCAGCTGCAATTGGGAAGGGCCACTAGCTAAGAGAATTATACCATTCTCATTCTCATTATACCATTATCTCTCAAATAAGAGAGTCTTATTCATTTCTAGATTGGGTATATTACTCAAAATATCAGATTTCAAGGTGAACACTTCAAAAGAGACCACAGGTCAAAGTCGTTGCAGGTCATTGTCTTCTTCCTTTCCTTCAAGGCTGTTCCCTATACCCACTGCACTTTGAATAAAGTACAGCCATCTGGTACGAAGCAGAGTTAAACCGCTGGCCAAGCGGTTAAGTCACTAGCTTGTCGGCTGGAAGGTCGTCAGCTCAGGTTTGAGATGCAAACACTGTCAAGTAAAGGGTGGGCTCCCTTTACTTGCCCAGCTCTTGACAGGCTAGCAGTTCGAAACCATATAAAAATGCAAGTAGATAAAACAGTTACCACCTAATTTAGGTGGGAAAAGTAAGAGTTCCATGTGCCTTGGTGTGTAATCATGACAGCCACATGACCACGGAAGATCTTCAGACAATCACTGGCTCTCTCAGCCGTGAATCGGAGATGAGTTGGCCACGACTCTACCTTTTACTAAGCTTAGTGTTTGTCTTGTTTTAGTCCAATAAGCTTATACATTTTTTTTCTTCCATTCAGTCATATCCAATTTTCAGAGACTACCTAGACGAGTCCCGGCAGTTTTTTTCACAAGAGAGCCAGTTGGGTATCATGTTTCAGGCGCCATGTTAGAATGGTTAGGCATGAAAGCCAGCTGGGTGACTTGGGGCCAGTCCCTCTCTCTCAGCCCAACTCACCTCACAGGGTTGTTCTTATGGAGAAAACAGGAGGAGGAAGGAGTTATTTCAAAAAATAATAAAGGCAGGATTTAAAAAAATAAGTTTTTTTCAAAAATGGCTTGCTTTTGTCATTGTGCCTAAAGTGGGATTAGAACTCAATCTCCCGGTTTCTAACCTGATGCCTTAACCACTACACCAGACTGGTTCTATAATGGATATTTGGTGTAATGTGTGAAACCAGTCATAGGCTTTGAGGTCCTTTTTTTTCTCCCCTATTCCAGAGAAAAAAATGTCTTACACTGAATCCTAATTGGTCAAATACTTTCAGGCACAGGATGATTTGATTCAGAATTTAAAACTAGCTTTTGGCCTTGCATACAGGAAGACCAAAATGCAAATACAGTTTCTAAAAATCAATCTCACCTACAGCTGCAGCAGTCTTGGAAGTAGGTAGATTGGTGCAGTCTCCAATCCCAAAAACATTTGGGTATTTCACATGTTGCAGTGACTCCTTGTTTACATCCACCCATCCAGCTACATCTGAAACTGGACTGTTTAACAGTACGTTGGGGGGACCCATGGGTGGAGTGACATGAAGCATTTCATACTGGGTGCAGAGAAAGAAAAACAAGACCTATTAGCAATCTCTTAGCTAAATTTCCCAACTGAGATGAGAGTTCCTTGAAGCATCTGGGAAGCCATGTCTTCCAGCTTTGGTCCTTCCTTCTATAAAGGCTTACAGCTAGTCCTTGCTTAACATCGAATCGTAGAGCGACTGTTCAAAGTTATGATAGTGCTGAACAAATGGTATTTTTGCTAGGTCCTTGAACTCATGGCCGCTACAGTGACCCCGTGGTTTCATGATCAAAATTTGGGAATGTGGCAGCCTGACCACAGGGAGAAGGCCACCTGTGGCTAGAAGCTGACTTGCATTGGGCCAGGCCCAGCATGCCACATCAGCAGCAGGAGGAGGGGGACAGTTGCTAACTCTTAAGTGGAGCGGTCATGTGAAGTTTTGCCTAATGGCTGCATTGAATTAAAATCATTAAGAGAGGACTAGCAATACTCTTACTGCTTCTAACTTCTTTATCACATAATGATGGCCAGTGCTTCATGGATATGTTTTTAAAAGGCTCATCCCATTCAACATCAACACTTTATTTTCCTGCCAGTCCTAAACAGGCAGCCCATCTAAACCATAAACAGAAAACAGATAGTTGCAAAAACTCACTCTGAAGTACCTGAAAAATTCAGTTGGCTCACCTGATAAACTTGGGTCTCCCCAGCTTTGTCCAAGTTCTCAAATACTGCTTCCTGCTTATCTGCTCGGACTTCCACAAGGTTCCATCTGTAATTCACCGTAATATCTCTTTCTTTGACAATCTCCAGCAGAGCATCAGCATACTTCTGAACACCAAATATCACTCCAAGAGAAGTATTGAATATGATCTTGGCTTTGGACCGTTTACCAGTCTATGGAGGATGAGAAAAAAAGGGATGCTTTCTTGAAAGTCTCTGGTTTCAGAACTCCTGTTTTATTTATACATGTACAGTATATGAGTGTTCAGGGAGGAATGCCCCAAACAGCCAAATAATTCATTAAGTTCGTTAACCATGACTGAGTTTTTAATAGCCTGCTAAACTGTTAAATATGGTAGCTAACCGTTTTTGCAGAACCCACAGTAAATGGTTCACCCGCTGCTTTAAGCCATAACACATAGTTTATACCTGCAATAATGCCATGCATGCTACATACTGAATTAAACTGAAATCAAGCACTTCTAGGTCAATGTCTGCATCGGTACGCTGCTTTAGTGTAGTTTTAGTTATATGTAGATTTATACCGATTTAACTGGTCAATGTTAATTATTTAACCCAACTGCTCATCAATTGCCTTGCATTTCTTCAATTACATGAGTGTTCTAAAGTGCAGTGAGGGCGTGATGGCCAAGCAGTTAAGAAGCTGGGTTTGTCGGCTGGAAGGTTGGCAGCCCGAGTTTGAGACCCAGGCACCGTGTAAATGGGGTGAGCTCCTGTTACTTGCTCCAGCTCCTGCCAATCTAAGCAGTTCAAAAGCATGTAAAAATACAAATAGATAAATAGGCATCACCTTCGGTGGGAAAGGTAACAGCATTCTGTGCACCTCAGTGTATAGTCATGCCAGCCACATGACTACGAAAGCATCTTAGGACAACGCTGGCTCTTCGGCTATGAAACAGAGATAAGCACTGCCCTCTAGAGTCAGACACGACTAGCAGGGGAAATCTGTACCTTTACTCTAAAGCTACTCATATTTCAGCTTATATTCTAGCAATTTAAATTAGTATAAGTGCACTTCTGATAAATTGGATCTTTGCGATTACAACATTTTTCTTACCTGTTTAGGCAACAATACTAGGTGGCAATGGTTGGTACGCACCTTTCTCAAGTATGCCTCTGACAAGTACATGATCTTTTGTGGTGCTCCTGCACATTTCACTGGGGTATTTGGAAAGGTGAAAATGGCATTTCCTTCCTGGAAACCTTGCAGAGCTTTCCATGTTTTCTCCACTGTGTGAACGGAATAATTGGAACCTATTTTAGGAAACTTAAAACCTTCAGGCAAGCCTTTAATCTGTAATAGGACAAAATTATCATTGT
>JANHZU010009471.1:0-20246 GCA_032468055.1 Acrochordus granulatus | reverse complement strand
GAGGGGCAGAGAAGAGCCGTGCCTGGAGTTCCTTCACAGGATGGAAGTTAGTTTTATTAAAACAGAAAAACAAGGACCTGCTTGCTGGGTGGATGTTTTCTGACAGAAGTTGGGTGATGAATGTCCACGCCTGATGATGATAATAAGCTCCTGCCTAAGCTTGACTGGGCCCACGGGTGCTGCTCCAGTTGAATGGGCAAAGACTCAGCGGGCAGGAATGAACACTGCGGCTGCTGGGATGCAGTGGCCTAATTGTATCCAAAGTAGAAGAGATGTTATCAGCTCTTCTCCTACTTCTTTGCCCTGGAAGGATCAAAGCTGACCGTGCTACCACACGGAGAGGCTCTTCAAAGTTAGGTGGGGCAGGATTGATACAGAAAGCTTTCACTGATGCAATCGCAGCAGCATGTGAGACTGGTTTCTGTGTTTGAAAGGGAGAGACAAAGACATCCTTGTTTATTCCAGAGGGGGACAGGGAGAGATTACCTGCCAAGTGCCCAGGTCACTGGCTGCCCGGTAGGGGGTGGAAGCCATTTTCCTTCTGTGACCCATCTTTCCTGGCTGGACCTGCAAGGGAAAGATCTAGGTGTGGTTCTGTCCCAAGTTTACTTCTGGCTCACTTTTGCTAGGAGGCTGGTGTAGAAATCTCAAGCGTCCAGCAGTCCTGGCTTTTAATGTGAAATGAAGTGTATTGCTAGAAATAAATATTCAATTGGCTTTATTTGGAACCTCTGATTAAATTTGGGTCTTGTGAATCTTTATGTTGTGGTATTGAGCGCCTGTGGCTTGCCCCAGAATAACCAGAATCTCTTACCTTGCAAACTGCAGAAGGGTGTCTATTTAGGGAGTGCAGGGGGCATCACCCAGCTTCTATCAGGTGTGCATGCTCTGGAGTTCCAGCAGGAGGGCTGTCCAGGCCTCTGCTGGCCTCTTTCCCAGCATCCAAGCAGGTTGATGTTATGCAGCAGTACCTTAGCTCTTTACAAATGGCCAATTATTGTGGCATTTCTGCTCAGTGAGTCCCACAGAATAATAATGTAAGTAGGTCTTTAGTTTGATTTGTTATGCCTGGGTCCTGCTTCTCATTCAGGAGCTCAAGGTGGCATCTATGCCCCCCCTCCTCTGAGGTACCATGTGCGGAGGGAAAGGGACTGGCACAGTCTCCCAGGCAGCAGCTTCCATGACTGAGGGATCCTGGAACCTGCTAATTCCCTTATTCCCTCTGCTAATCTTCCAGACCCCTCTGGCTATTGGGAACAGAGGAGGAGCTAGCCCAATTTCTACAAGGAACTTACAGAGTTGAGGATTTTCATGAATCCTTGAGTCCAACCCATTCCTCTGATCAGAGGAGCTTATCTTTTGTTTTCTTGGGAAGCAGGACATGGACCACGATTCCCCGCTTGTCTATTCTGGAATCAGTTGTGTTGGGCTGATGCTTAAAACTCTTTTTAACAAATGACTGTGGGTGGTGGGCTGCCACATATGCAGAGAGAATAAATTCATTGGAGTAGAAATCAAATAGCAACTGAAGCCCTCCCATTTCCCTTGTGCAAAGGCTGATGGATTGCAGTGTAAATATTGGAGTTAGTGGCCATTGCTCTCAGCTCATCCAGGACCAACCTCATTGGTCAGAAGGCATTTAAGAATCTGATAAATGCATTGGATTTAATACTGAGAGTATGAAAAAGACAAGTCTCTTGTGACCAGCTGCTACAGCTTCGATCCTGATGGTCTAGCTCTGCCCGCTCATTGAGATTGTTCAAGTCTTTTGGGGCAGATGGTGAGAAATAATGATGCCTGGGATGAAATCAATGGCCTTGCTGGATTGGCAGGCTGCGATGATATGTTGGTTTAATAATTCAATTTCAGTAATTGTTTGAACATATTTTGGAAGAATATATAGAATGATAGAATAACACACATCTGTCAGGGCATATCTGCAAGTGTTTATTTCCTGTACTAAGGTTAAATTCTGGGATCTGTTTAAAAAACAGGTATTTGAGCACAAACTGAAGTGCATCTTTCCGTTGCCATCTGAGAAACCCACTTCACCTTTCCTTCCTTCATGGGCCGAGCCTCTATCTTCTCTGGCATCAGTTTACAGTGGGGAGTGAACGCAGGATAAAGGACAACAGTTGAACGGTGCCCGTTCAGAGGACTTTCCCATCCTCTGTGGCCTGATGCATAGAGACAGTATGCTTGCTTGAAGAGGGAAGTGTGTGGCACATTTGCTCATCTAAACAGGAGAGAACAAGTTTTCCCCCTTAAATCTGACATATTTGCATGAGGGTATCACTAGCAAAAGGCCAAGGTAGTCTGGACCCGGTTTTTGGCTGGTGTCTTAAGTTATGTATCCTTTCTGAAGTCACTTTAAGCCTTTAGGAGTCTTGTGATCTTAGATCAAAGTTCCCTAAACCCTTTGATCTATACATTTCAGGATGGCCTATGGATTACTTGTTCAGTGTGCCATTTTCAGAGCAAATCACTCCTTTATGCTTTCTTAACATAATACTTCTTCTAAAGGCTTAGAGCAATATTCTTTATGGTTGTTTCCTGATGAGCAGACAAAACTACCGTGATTGTCAAGGGCGATGTGAATAGGAATTAGAAGCAACTTTTTTTTAATGTTTCGGTGTATTTTTAGTGGGAGAAGGGTAGGAATAGGACTTGGCATGAGTAAGTAACAACCCTAGTGTGTACTGCTTGTGAGGTTGGAGGGGGGTGTTGGTGGGCATGCGATTATTCTGTAAACCAGGCTAGGAAGGAAATGTGCAAGAATGCCAGAAGGTTAAATCTGCCTCTCCCAGACCATAGCTTCAAATTGGTATCGAAAGTAGCTGGTGGCATTGGCTTGAGTAATCCTCATTTAATGCTGAGGGCAGGAATGAGAACTGCTTTCAAACTGACTCAGTTTTTGCATTTTTTCCCCCTTTCCTTCAAACTACCCTGAAGGCAGAATTTCTTGGGATTGGCTTGAGATGTATCTCCCAGCCCAGCTTAGCTTTACTAGCTGGCTGAAAAAATATGGAAAATATATTAATTTGAACAGAGTCCTGAGTATCGATAGTTTACTGGAACTCAAATCTAGTTGCTACATGGTTTCAGTTTGGAAAGTTTTTTTTTAGATAACATTTTGGAAGGATTTAGATATCATCATCCACAACAGACTATGTTCTTGGAACCTGGAGGTTTCTGAGACTCTTTCAAGGGTCTGTAAGTCAAAGACATATTGTAAAATTTCTCTTTTAGTGCTGCAGAGGAAACAATCTGTAAGGGATGATAATCTGACCCAAGTTATAGGTCAGGTGAAAGGTAATCTGAAGGCTTTACACAGAAACAGAGACCAACCCCAGCCACTAATCCTGCTGAGAAGCCTCTCTTATTAATATAAAAGTATGGACACCCTATACTTTTTGTTAGCCACCATAACCAAGGCTGCTTTAGACAGCAAAACAGAGTTACAAAAAGGAGGGAATGTAGTGGAGCCATCCTTTCTGGAAATTAAGAGATGAAGGTGAAAGATCTTGGTTATTGCTTTGCTTTGGAATGTGGCACCAAAGATGTATGAGCAGAAATAGTGCAGGATTATCATGTTATTTTTGTAAAAAGTAGATTGAAAATTAATTGGATTCAAAACAAAGCACAGGCTTGGAATCTCTAGCAGCAGAGCTCCTCAATAATGGGATATGGAAATTGCTGTGGCCACTGCCCAAACAGATCAGTGATCTGAGGAGAAAAGAGAAGGCAGGTTGCCTCTTGGCCTTATCTTAATCCTTAAGCATCTTGATGCACAGCACTTCTGCCTACAACTTTGTCCCAAGGCACATAGTTTGGGGTACACCTTCTCTATATGCACAGCGGCTGCATAGTTTATGAAATGTAAAAAGTCTGTGCCTAGGTTTTATGGGGGAGAAATTATATTTTCCTGCAAAGATACTTTGTATGGGAGTTTCAAAGATAATCTTTGCAACCCCAAGTATTGGTAATTCCTGTTTGCTTCTTGTCTGGAACTCTGGAAGTGGATTTTCCATGTCACAGATGGGAAGCTGTTCTGATACCTGTCCTGCTGTTGAATTCAGCAAGCAAGCATGCATTTTACATAAGTTCTGCAGTCTTCACTTGGGCAGGGAAACTGGTGAACTCATGAAGGATAGGAACTGTCACACCTGTCACCTTTGAGGTGCAATTTGACAGAAACCTTTTGGTCTTTCCTTCTCCTTTCTTAGATGCATCCACTTGGACTCTGCAACAGCAATGATGAAGAAGATTTATATGAATACGGCTGGGTTGGAGTTGTGAAGCTGGAGCAGCCTGATCTGGAACCCAAACCTTGCCTCACTGTTCTGGGCAAGGTAAGGAAACATTGTCCCTGTGGGAGAAGAGTGCTTCTATTGCCGTTGGAAAGAAAAAACCTGGTGCAGTAGTTAGGACTTGCTTCAGAGCAGCCTTCTTCTCCCAAAAGGCAATCATTTTTGGCTCTGCAGCTTCTTTGGGGACTCAATTTTGCACTGGTCACAATACATTGAGTTTCAGCCTTGTTCCATAATAGAACTGATGCAAACTTGCCAGCATTTGGTGCCGTAGGATTTCTAATAGGATTAATAGGAAAATGGCAGAATATTGATTTCACAGGAGTCAATGAGTTAGTCTGTCACAGGAATAAGCAGTAACTGTAGTTTATTTAACAAAGATGTACAACATGACACAAAATACCTCCTTGTTACCTGAGGAATGCAAAGTAGTTAGATTTTTGGAAATTTATCTTGTATGGCAGCAGGTTAGCCATTAGCTAATGTATATTCTTGTCAAAATGATGAGAACATTCAACTAGGTAAGTTAGAGATCAGTTATCCTGGCTTGACTAAGGCAGGTCTTTTGAGACATATCAGCAAACAATATATGTGCCAGAGAACCAAGGAAGGAGGGAGAACAAATATCTTCTTTCTGAAGGCAGGACATGATCTGCGGGCCCTTTGTAATGAATCTGGACTGCATGACAGGTGGCAAGGAATGGATAGGTGGGTGTGATCAAGGCAAGAAGATCACACATACTCTACTTCTGAAACTTCTTCCACCTTTTCTGGAAGCAATTCACTCCTTACTGAATTTTAAAACCAAAATTTAATGTTAATTAACTTACTGAAAATGAGTAACTGAGGAGCAGAGTCCCTGGGCTACTCTAAGGTCCAGTAAATTGTTGAAATACAAATCAGTTAATATTTTTGGGAGCACAGTAGCATTATGCTATCATGTTTCTGTTTTAATCAGTGCTTCAAAGCGGAGGTCAGCGTCATAGCCTTCCTTTCCCAAAGGGCTTTCTAAGATATCGTTAGGGCTTGTTCCTTGACAAGTATAGCACATGCACACGATGACATACATTGCTCCTCTTGATGTTACTACTGCTCCCTTGTTGCTACTAGTGGTTGGGATGTCACTAGATCCAGAGCTAGGCAGGTTAATTCAGAAACATCTGGAAAGCTGCCCAAGCAGTGGTTTGAAATGAGTGTTTGAAATGAGTGTATGAAGAAGAGAGAGGAAAACGTGGGGGTACAGCCAAGAAGCAACTTGCATCTTTCATCTGGGCTGCAGAGGAGCCAAAGAAAGCAGGGACTTGGGGGCTCCTGAGAATGTCTGATTTGAGGCAGAGCTCGTGACAATGTGATGCTTCATTAGAGGAGGACATGAGGTTGAAAGGAAATGTCTCTTCTTGCCTGGTTTGTCCTTACTTCTCTTTCAGGTGATACTAGTCAGGTTGCTCAGGAATGGCAAAGCATTTGCCAGGGTCTTCTGATGGAGTCAGTGTTACCAGTTGCAGTGGGATGTGCTGCTCTGCTTAGATGTGGAAGCTGATTTCTCCTAGTGGCTTCTGGTTATGCTGGAGGTGCCAAGTTTCCCAAGAGAAAAGATGTGAGACGAGCTTTGAGGCTTCTCATCCTGTCGCACTGCCTGTCAAAAAGAGCCTTAAGAAAATGGGGGCTTATTTCTTGTCAGCAATTCACCATTGGGCTTTTACTGGTGAGGGGCTGGGCTGGCGGCCCCCACATGAGACCCTAGTTCCCCAAGGTAGCTTTTGTCCAAGTTGCTGCTCTGCCTGTCTGCAAGGCAAGGCCCATCCACAGGCCAAAAATTGTTGGCTCTAAGAAGCCCCCTGAAGGAGCTGACCTGCTGGGAGTCATTCTCCAAACAACAGCTTGACTTTAAGTTGTCCTGCTGTGGAATGGCTGTTTGGCAAAGAAAGACCCCTAATTAGAGGTAAAGGGTTTCTCTTTTTGTTCTCCTTTAATCCTTACCCTGAGGCCTCTGCATTGCAGCTCTGCCTGTGCTTGTGTGGAAAGAAGGTTCCAGTTGTGCTTTGTAATAAGACCTCTTTAGCAGTGAATCAACATGCTAACATTGGACCTGGGTTGCCTCGATCTGTCCTGGAAACTTCAAGAACCCTGTAAAAGTCAAGTCTTCACCCGAACAGGATTGCTGCCCTTACTGCATTCTGCAGTTGTGTCTTTAAAAAGCTCTCTGCTGGGAATCTAGCTGAAGCTTGGCCAGAGAAAAGCTGCTTATGATGAAAGAAGGGGGGCTGAGCAGTGTAAAGGATTATGGGGCTCTGGGGCTAGCCACCCCAAAAAAGAGTTCCCTCCACACAACTCACTTCTTCAGAGTCTTCAACTTCACATAATTTCAATGGATCAGAAGCTGGCCAGCAAAACGGTTGAGGGGAAAATAGTACATTTACTAGATCAGAATAATGAACAGAATCCCCTTGGAACCAGCCCAGGTATTAAAAAGAGAAAACAGTCATTTCCCCTGAGAGACTTTGAGGAGAGGAGGCACAGAATGAATGAGTGCTCAAGAACAGGAACTGTCTCACTATCGATCAGCCACAAGGGGAGGCCTTGCCCCTCCCCAATATCCCCCTGATGTTCAGTTTACAGCTGTGCTTCTTTAAATTGAACCACAAAGGCTGGCCTGCTCTTGAGCTCCCCAGCCTTACCAGGTGAGGTTCCCCTTTTCTCTCGATTTAAAAGCTGTCTGCCACAAGATAATCTAGTGAAACTTCAAGGGCTATTCATATGCCTCAGGGCACAAGTAGGTTTGTTTCAGGAAATCCTTTGGGGATGATTGTGTTATAAGGGAGGATAAATGAGCCAGGATAGCTTGCTTTGAAGATGTGTTTAGAATGGGCACTTGTTATGCTCTGAGCCATCTTGTGGATTGTTTCTGTAGGAAGACAGAAATACAGTGCTGAAGGTGGCTGAAAGACCTTGCCTCCCTCTGGCCTCTCTGGATTTATTGACCGGTGCTGGACAGAGCTCAGGGAGCTGAAATCTTAAGGGCTGCAGATGAGGCCATCCTAAGCTATCTGACTCTCCTCACCTGCTGCCAACTCCCCAGAAAATAAAAAAAAGTAGCCTTGCTTGCCCCATGCCCCCTCCCATCTGGGGCTGCTGCTGCTGTACTTTTGGGCTGTGGGATTTTCAATTTTTTCAATTTTCAGCGATGGAGACCCTGATATAGAGGTAAAGAAGGAGGGCTCAGAGACTTAATGGTTTGAATTGTCCTGCTTGGGGGAGGCTTCTTTCCCTTTTGTGTTGGGGCAGGCAGGCAGTCACCTATCTGAGCTGTCCCCCACCCCCTTCAGCGAGTTCTGGGTTGTTGGAGATGTGCTTGTACCACTTTACAAAGGGAAGGGGCAGGAACCGATGTCAGGTCTGTGCCTGCTCAGCATCCCTGCACTTCAACGCTGCTGCTCTTCTCGGGCCCTCTCTTGTGAGAAGGAGGAGGAAGAGGAGGAGGAAGGGAGCCGAGAGCTAGAGCAAGTAGATAGGCTGCCGCCTGCTCTGGTATGTTTGTGGCTTGGCTGCTTTGATCTCTTGCCAGGGAAACCTGGAAGGTCAGGCCAAGCTGCAACTAAGCTCTGGAGAATGGAGTGCTGGGGAATGCTGGAGTGGAGCCCCACCCACCAGGCTGCTGCCAGTCCTGAACTGTGGCCAGTGGGGTGCAGTGGTATCATTCATTTCCTGAGCCAGGCACTAAGAAAACAAGTATGTTGTTCCCTTGAAAAGTAGGAACAGAGGAAACCGAGAAGCAGTTAGAATTGGATGAGCCTTGTCTGTTACAAAGAAAGGGGACAGGACTTTCCCTCTCCCACTGCTTCCAACTGCAGTACCCAGTAGCTTAGCACCTTTTACGCTAGGCAGGATGCTGCAAGAATAGGGCTCTGCAGGCAGCACGCAAGATGCAAGGTGGTCTTCATATGGGCCGTGGGTGGCTGAGGGTCTGGAGGGCCAAATCAGCAGTAGTGGGCTATGAGATTCATTCTGTTAATCAGAGACGGAGACTCCTTAAGGAATGGGAATTAACTGGCTTAGGATCTAGGAGGAAGGTGGCGGGGCACCTTTTAGCCCCCAAATGCACTATCTGCATTTGTCCCTGAAGCTTGGCCCTGCTCAGGAGCACTCTTCCGGTCAAGATAAGACAGCTCTTTTGCTCCTGGGGCGGTCTGCAGTGTCAACCCCATCCCAAATTATCAGAAGGGAAAGGAGCCGAAAACGGATCTCTTGGCTCGCGGCTGCCCTCTGGTGGCCAAAGCAGTAGCAGGTGGACAATGTTTCCAGAGAGCGTCGGAGGTGGTCATTCAGTCACTTAGTCATGTCTGACTCTTTGCGACCCCATGGACGATGGCACTCCAGGCCTCCCTGTCCTACATTGCATTCTGGAGTTTGCCCAAACTCGTGCCCATTGCGTCCATGATGCTATCTAAGCATCTCATCCTCTGCCATCCCCTTCTTTTGCCCTTCAGTCTTTCCCAGTACAGTATTACGTTTTTTTCCAATGAGACTTCTCTTTGCATTAGGTGGCCAAAGTATTTGCAATTCAGCTTCAGTATCTGTCCTTCCAGTGAACAATCAGGGTTGATTTCCGGTAGGACTGACAGCATTAATCTCCTCGCAATCCAAGGGACTCTCAAGAGTCTTTTCCAGTACCACAATTCAAAAGCATCAATTCCATATGGTCCAACTGTCATAGCCATAGATTACTACAGGGAAAACCATAGTTTTGACTATATGGACCTTTGTTGGCAAGGTGATGTCTCTGATTTTTAATATGCTATCTAGGTTGGCCATGGCTTTCCTCCCAAGGAGCAAGCATCTTTTAGTTTCACAGCTGCAGTCACCGTCTGCAATAATCTTGGAGTCCAAGAAGGTAAAATCTGACACTGCTTCCATTTCTTCCCTTTCCATTTGCCAGGAAGTGATGGAACGGATGCCGTGATCTGAGTTTCTTTAATGTTGAGTTTCAAGCCAGCTTCTGCACTCTCCTCTTTCACCCTCATCAAGTAGCTCTTTAGCTCCTCTTCACTTTCTGCCATTAGAATGGTATTGTCTGCATATCTGAGTTTATTGATATTTCTCCCAGAAGTCTTAATTCCAGCTTGTGATTCACCCAGCCCAGCATTTATCATGATGTACCCTGCAATTTTGAACCAATCTGTTGTTCCACGTCCGGTTCTAACTGTTGCTTCTTGACCAGCATACAGGTTTCTCAGGAGACAAGTAAGATCATCTGGTACTCCCATCTCTTTAAGAATTTGCCACAGTTTGTTGTGATCCACACAGTCAAAGGCTTTAGCATAGTCAATGAAGCAGAAGTAGATTTTTTCTGGAATTCCCTTGTTTTCTCCACGATCCAGCAAATGTTGGCAATTTGATCTCTAATTCCTCTGCCTCTTCGAAACGCAGCTTGTACGTCTGGTAGTTTTCGGTTCACATATTTCCAAAACCTAGCAAGGATAACCTTGCTAGCGTGTGAATTGAGTGCAACTGTACAGTGGTTTGAATGTTCTTTGGCATTGCCCTGCTTTGAGAGCAGAATGTAAAAACTGACTTTTTCCCATCCTGTGGCCATGGCAGAGTTTTCCAAATTTGTTGGCATATTGAGTCCAGCACTTTAACAGCATTAATTAGTTCACTGATTCCCAAGATGTCAGTGTTCAATCTTGCTGTCTCATGTTTGACCACATCCAAGCACCTTGATTCATAGATCTTACATTCCAGGTTCCTATGCAATATTGTTCTTTACAGCATCGGGCTTTCCTTTCACCACCAGGCACTTTCACAGCTGAACATCATTTCTGCTTTGGCTCAGCCATTTCACTCTTTATGGAACTACTTGTAATTGCCCTCTGCTCTTCCCCAGTAGCATATTGGACACCTTCTGACCTGAGGGTCTTATCTTCCGGCATCATAGCTTTTAGCCTTTTGTTACTGTCCATGGGGTTTTCTTGGCAAGGATACTGGACTGGATTGCCATTTCTTTCTCCAGTGGAGCTCTGTAGCCCATTTTTCTCCAGATATCTAAGAACTCCAGCATCTAGTGTGGTCCTCGTTGACCTGGGTGGCAACCAAGCCAGTATGGGTTTCTGTATATTACATCTCACCATATTTTTTATGGGAGGGAGACACTCTTTGTCTGGCTCCTCTGATGAAATCTGCCCAGTATGGTTGAGCCTTTGGCATAGCTCTCATCTTCCTAGGAGCACACAAGCCCCACAACCACTTCAAGGTAGTGCCTCACTGATGCCAGAGGTACTGATGGATTATTTGTTAGGTAAGGGGAGGGAGCTATGGAGAGTCTATGCTTTGGGTCTTTCTTTACTTCAGATATGGCTGCTGTCACTGGCTTGGAGGGAAGAAGGGAACTGAGGCAGGGAGATGATCTTCAGCTCTTTCCCCCATCTTTGTAGGCCAAGCGGGCAGTTCAGAGAGGAGCCACAGCTGTCATTTTTGATGTGTCCGAAAATCCAGATGCCATTGATCAGGTATGCCATTTATGAATTCTCTCTCTCTCTCTCTCTCTCTCTGTGAGCATGTGTCATATATATAGATGTTTCAGTTTTGTAGCAGTGGCGTAAATTTCAGTAAAGACTCTCACATATTGTAAGCCCCACTTGGATAAAGAAGCCAAAGGGCCTGCTTTGGGCTTCATAAAATGAATACCAAGGGCCTGCTTTGGGCTTCATAAAATGGTTGCTGACCCAGAGGAAGTCTGTTGTCTGCCCCACCCCTTTGAGCTTTGCAAGTAGGGAGACCTGCAGCCAGCCCTCTTTGCAGGGTTGGCCAGACAGGCAAGTCTGTGTTCCTGAGGTTTCCCACTGCTGGGCCATAAAGAGCATTTTGAATTACTCTACTCAAAATAGAAATTGCTCTTACCTGATGGCATTGACCTCTCAGAAATCCAGTTTTGCTTTTTGTACCAATTGCAGTTTTGGGCTTATTTCCAAAGGCTCTACTAGGTGGCAACCAAAGGCTCTACTCTCTTAATGATTGAAGCAGATTGAAAGAGGAGAGGAGTGGGGTGGTGGTAGTGGGTGTGTCTCCTTTGGGTTTCTGTCCAGCAGAGAGGCAATGGAGGAAAATTGGCATTCTCTTTGTCTCTTTTCTTGCAGCTGAATCAGGGCTTGGAAGACCCACTGAAAAGACCAGTTGTTTATGTGAAGGGGGCAGATGCAGTCAAGCTGATGAATATTGTTAACAAACAGAAAGTGGCAAGGGCCAGAATCCAGCACCGTCCACCACCAGTAAGTCCTCAGAGCAGTGCAGGTCCAGTTAAGTGATCAGACTTCCTCCTAGTTTAAGTTTCCATAGCCAGGCAATGGTCATAGCCCCTCTAATTTGCAGCGGGGGGACAGAATTCTGATAGGACATTTGATGACCCTTAGCTGTCAGTTCCAGCCCATCTCACTGGCTCTGAGGTGCCACTGGACTCTGGTCTAGTGGAATTATTAAAGAGTAATTTCTGCCTGAGTGCAATTAGCTTGTCCTGCAATAGTTAGGATACGCTGCTTTTAAGAAGATCCAGAGACAATCAGACAATGCAACAGCTCACTGTGGCAAACTGAAGAGTTAGTATAAGTCAGGCAGGAATGTGTCTTGTTTCCCAAAGAAGGCTGTGATTAGCTGTAATCACTCTAAAGCCAGCAGAATTGGGAAAAGGAGGTTTGATTTTTACCAGATTCTGAGAGTCATTAGACTTACAAGATCAGGGGTGGACAGAGGATTTACCAAATCTTACGATAGCGGATATTCAAAAAAGATGTCAACCAAACAGCCTGCTTAGTCTTTAATGGAGAAAAGAGCAACCAAAAGGGCAGAGAACTAACTATGTACAGAGATGCATTTCAAATATCCTAGCTGCTTCTTTATTCACCAGGCAGAGAATGTGTGCCCTCCTTGCCAATACAGGAAGTCAGGAGGATCGGGGCAGGATGGATGCCAGAATTTCGCCTCTGGTGCACTGCGAACATCTCCTCCCACAGGAGGAACTCAGCCAGTTAGAAGCAATATTTTGGAACATGTAGTTTTCTTTCAGACTGCATACCTATTTGGCTTGGCCTTAGATAAGTTACCTAAGGAGGCCTTTGCTCCAGTACAGGGCTGCGGTTAGGGTCATATACTCACAGCATTTTGTATCTACTCTGGGAATCACTGTACGTCCAGGGAGTCCAGTTTTGCTGTGAGTGGTTTTTAACCAGTGTGCTGAGAGGTCTCTGGGCACCAGATTATTCTAGACTTGGTGGTAGACTACGAGAAATCTGCAGGATTTTGTTCATACCTGGCAGGAAATTTAATCTGCCTCTTTCTATCTCCTGCTTTTTCCACCCCTGGTTCCAAAGCAACCTACTGAATACTTCGACATGGGGATTTTCCTGGCCTTTTTTGTGGTGGTCTCTCTAGTTTGCCTTGTTCTTCTAATCAAGATCAAATTGAAGCAGCGTCGTAGCCAGGTAAGAGTCAAACAGACCCCTTCACTGGGGTTGCCAGGAAGGAGAAGTGTTTTCCTGGGCTGCAACAGTTACTTACCTCTTTGTTTTCTACAAATGCCTCTGAAATCTCTGTGAGGTCAAGTGCATCATATATATGCCACTTGAAACTGATAATCTGGTTTGCAGCATCCTAGTTTTTTTACTTTTTTTATTAAAAGGATATTAAAAATCCAATTAAGTATGCAGAAATTTTGGAAGTGAGGTGCCAGCAGCATCACAATGAATTATGTCTTGCTGAAGGGATAGGTCATGCAAGACTTTGAGATCAGTAATGGACAAAACAATCTACCCTCCTTTAAGGCTGTCCAGGAGCAGGATATTGTTATTTAAAAAGATGGTCTACATTTGACCCAACCAGGACAAGTGTGGCAACAGAAACCTCCAGGCTGCAAGAACACGAAATTGCTATTTCAGTTGCTCTGGAAGGCCCACTGGACATTTTGGGGCAGTGTCACTTACTGTCCTAAGAATGGGCCTCAGATATTTGGGACTGAACCATTAGCTCCAGTCAACCTGCAAAATGCCCTCAGTCACAGAAGTTGCAGCCTAAAACATCTGCAGGGCATCATCTTGGAGAGGTTGTTGCTCCACAGTTGATACCAGCTAGGAACAGCCCTGATACTTTCTTTCCATCTCTTGCCAGAATACGACCATGACTTGCCACTCAGGCCACCCGGGCCCTGGCTGGATAGGCGTGGGTAGTGGGAGAAAAACGCTTGCCATTAGGAGCCTCACTGGCACTTTTCCTGTTGCAGAATTCCATGAATAGGCTTGCTGTGCAAGCACTGGAAAAGATGGAGACTCGAAAGTTCAAATCCAACATGAAGGGGCCCTCTGAAGGCAGCTGTGGTGCCTTGGATACGCTCAGCAGTGGGTCTACCTCCGACTGTGCCATTTGCCTGGAGAAGTATGTAGATGGGGAGGTGAGGCACTAGAGGAAGCCATTTTGCTGGCTTGTAGCTGATCAGTACAAATCAGGCTTATTCTGTAGTTCTGAATAGCAACTGCGGGGTGCCTCATCTTCCAGTTCTATCAGATGGGATTCACAATGAGGGACAGTGATAGTGAACACTGCCACAGGCGGTGCTGCCTGGGACTCTTCCCGTGGGTTTAAGGAGAGGCATTGCCTGTTCCCCCTATCCCTTGGGGCACCTTCCTCTCACCTGGGCAAGTGAAGCTGCATGTGTTCTGGGCAGCACCGCCTTAGCAAGGTCAAAGCAAACTGCATGAAGGAACTAGGAAGGAGTCCAGGAAAGGGCCTGGGAGAGCCTTTCAATTGCACCGTTGCTTCTGCAGGAGCTCCGTGTGATTCCCTGCACTCATCGGTTCCACAGGAAATGCGTGGATCCTTGGCTTCTGCAGCATCACACCTGCCCTCACTGCCGTCACAACATTATTGGTGAGTTGCTGGAGCTGCCCCTCAACTGTGCCCTTAAAGGAAAGGATAGCTGTTCGTAACTGCTGAAGGCCCATCCTCCTGCCAGTAGGTAAGTAGTAGTAGATGGGCTCACAGCTGGCAGGCAAGCAGGAAGGCAGGGAAGCAACGTTTGCCCCTGGGGAATTGGAACTGGTTCTCTCCAGTTTCTTTTAAACACCTACTTCCTCTTTTATGCACAGAGCAAAAGAAGGGAAACCCCAGTCTGGGGTGTGAGGAGATGGCTAACCAGTTATACAGTCAGCAGCAGCAGCACATGATCCTGCCTGTCCATTTCCCTGGCCGAACACATACAGGGGGTCAAGTCACTGCCTACCCCACACGCACTAGCATGGATCCCCATGGGAATCCCATCACTGTCTTGACAGTCGATCGGCATGGAGAGACCCCAGCTTTCCTCCGAAACTACCCACCCATCCTCCACCTGGAGTCCCACCCAGGCACAGCAGAGTGTCAGCCCTGTCCAGTGCCTCACCCTTTTCAGAGGCCAAAGTTCAATGGTGACCCCTTCTCCAAATCAGCCTGCTTCTCCCAGTACGAGACCATGTTTCAGCACTACTACTTCCAAGGCCTTAGCTACCCTGAGCAACAGAGTGGACAGTTTGCCCTGAACTTGGCTGCCAAGGGCCCTTCCCGTGCCTTCCAGCCTCTTGGCAACCACAGGCTCTTTCCTCCTGCGGTCCACATTGCATCTTCTTCCCAGCCAGAGAGTGGCAGTGCTTCTGGCTTCAGCTGCTACCACAGCCACCACTCTGTCTGCAGCGGCTACCTGGCCGATGGCCCTGGAAGTGACAGCAGCAGCAGCGGCCGCTCTGCTCAGTGCCACTGCTCCTCCAGTGACTCAATGGTGGACTGCACAGAGGTCAGCAATCAGGGGATCTATGGGAGCTGTTCCACATTCCGCAGCTCCCTGAGCAGTGACTATGACCCCTATATCTACCGCAGTAAAAGTCCTTCCTGGGGGGGTGAAAAAAGTAGGGCCCTCCATGGGGAGATGATGCTTCTGGAAGGTTCCTCTGCACTTCACTCAGTGGCAGGCAAGAGCCAGTCTGGGCCAGCCACCGCAGCAGGGGACCAGCTGTCTGACTGCAGCCTGGAAATGAATTTCAGCAGTTGCAGCAGCAGCAGCAGCCACTCTTCGTTGGAGCAGAAAGAACTCACCCGGACCCTCTCTGAGCAAGGAGGCCCAGGAACACTTCCCAAGGGCACTGGAGAAAGTGGTCAGACTGTTAGGGAGCCTTGTGAGCGAGCATGTGCCTGTTGCTTGGAGGCACAAGGTGCTCCATGGGAATTGCTGGGTAGGACAGCTGGTGGCAGCAGCCGCACACTGCTTCAGGGTACGCCATTTTGGACAGGGTGTGGGTCTTTGCAGGAGCCCCACACAGGGAGAAGTCAGGGGCTGGTCAGTGTTAGGACACAGGGGATTCCATGTGAAGCCTTGCCCTGCTGCTTCTATGAAGAGAAGCAGGTGGCCAGCAGTAGCCCCATCCGGCCAGACTGTTACATGGAAGACTGTGCGGTGAATGTTCGGTATGTATGTGCAGAAGACCCCTTGCCAGGCTACTATCCAAACCTACGTGATACGGGCCAGTGCATTGCCATTATTCCCGAGGTCTGGGACTCTGAGCTGGCACTCCCAGTAGATTGCTACAGTGGCAGCAGCCCTTGGAAGAGGCTGCATGGAACAGCAGCCCCTAGCCAGGCCACTATTGCGAAGGCATTTGGTGAGTCACGAGAGATACGGCAAGAAGGGTCATGCCTGCCCATTGTGGGCTTCCCGCTGGAGGAATCCTGCAGGCTCTTTTCCAGCCCTCCGAAATGTTTGGAGGCAGCAGCCACTGGAGAAGGTCCCCAGACTTTGGGTAAGTCAGCAGCTCTATCTTGGCCTGGAGGTGGGATGGGCGGGGCAGGGAGGAAAGGGAGGCTCCTTCCTCTGGCCAAGCCAAGGCCCTGTCAGCTGCTGGTGAAATGCCTCCTGAGTGCTATAAGGGCTGGCCCGAGCTTGCTTTGTCCCACTTTGGGATCCTATGAGCCTCGGACCAGTATTGATGGCAGCGGGAACAGCTTCGAGAGCAGTTGCTTGTCTTCAGTGCTGAATTGGCACAAGATCTGAGCTCCTGACCTGAGGGGCTCAGGTATGGGATGCTTGGCTGAGACTCAGGAACAGTTTTATTTTTTCAGGCTGCTGTTCCTCAGGACGGTGTCAGGCTGGGGACTAATAAGAAGAGGATGGTCTTGATGCAGCTGTGTTTCTGTTGGACTTTCAAAGCCTCCTTTTGCGTGTGTTGACACCTGACAGGAGTAACCTAGAGATCTCAGGCTGCGTGTCCCTGCTGGAGGTGCAGAGCATCTTTGACAAACCACATCATTGTTCACTGCCACTGCCTGAGGATAAGAAGCCCCGTTACGTAGCCGGGTTATGCAGTACGCCCTCCTGTGCCAGGGGATCCAGCCTTCCTTAGAAAAGATACGGCACTTTGAAATCATTTATTTCATGCAGAAATGCAGACCTTTCCCGAAGCCTGGCTGTGAGGGGTGGATGTTGGCCTGAACAGAGGCCCAGTTCCAACAGTGCCTTCTGCCCACCCCAGGTGTTGCAGTTGCTGTGGCCTCTGCCTGAGCCCTGTTCCTGCCTGCCTGCCCTGGGTTGAGACCTTAGGCTGGGGATCCCTCCTGGTGGCTCCTGGGGTTCAAGAGTGTTATAGTTTCCTATGGAAACATCCCTTCTGGCTGCTGCAGCCACAGCTGTGTGGTTCCCTAAGCATGCCCTCCAGGACACTTGCCATGTTTTGGCATCTGCCGATGCTATTCCTGTTCTTCTCTGTGCCTAATTGGAAATTTGGGTGGAGGGCTTTTTGGTTTAAAACATAGAAGGTGCCTGGATTTCCCCCTTCCCCACATTTAATCTGTTAATGTACTGGGATGAGCAAAGATACTGAACTTTTCATTTTCTGCCCAGCTCATGATAAAGGGGATTTTATAATGAAAAGACCAAGAGTCATACCTATGAATAATTCCATAATTATTAGTTTGTTTTACTAGAGTGACATGATGAAATTCCTTTCTGAGCTTCAGTATTTCTCATTCTGTGTGTTTGTGCCCATGTGAATATTGTGGCAGCCCTACCCTTGTGGCTTCTGGTCATGTGGAGCCAACGTTTCTGGGGTTGGGAGAATAAGCAGACCTCAAGCCCATTCATCTCACCTTTTATTAAGACCTCACTTCAGAAATCTTTCTCCTCATTGCCATTACATAAAATATATTTTACTTCTGTTTCTGTCTTCCTTCCTAGTTATTTACTGTACTTCATTTGATAAACAATGTAGCGGGGCTTCTTTTAAGATGATAGTTTCCATCTGTTCCACATCTCTCATTTGTGTTTTTTAAAGTATTTTCTAAAGCCTCTGTCCAGTTTAAATTTTCTCCAAGTTCTACATAAATACTGTAACGATTCCATTTATGTATGTTGCTGGATGTCATGAAATATTTTCAGGCAGATGGTGCCATCTTCCTGAGCAGCACTTCCAGAAGTGAGATCCTGAACATCCAGATTCTCAAGACCCATTCTGTTGCCTACTTACCATAGCAGTCTTGGCTACATTGAGGATTGTGATTCTCAGATGTGTTTCACAGTCCACTTGGCTAGAGAATTGAGTGTTTTAACTCACGCTGTGGAACCTACTCAGGCAGTGCATCTCGAGAGTAAGTTCACATTCCTCTTACTGTTCCTGCTTAGGTTTGCAGCCTGGAGGGGAGGAGGATATTAACCAACTGTCCTCTGCTGATATTTCTCAATCTTGATAGTCTCAATGCACCTGCCCCCCTCCCCCACTCAAGTTTAATAGCCAGCACTTGGTGCATTGCTGGCCTTGTTACTTTAGTGCCTTCTCCCCACCTTTGGTCCTAGCTCATATGGTTTTGAAGCAGTCCATGTGGTGGTACTGCTCTTTGTGGCCATCCTGGGTGACAGCTTTTATATGATTGTAAGCTATAGCTGGCTTCCTGGACCTATTGCAGGTGATATCCTTGGAAGGGGTGTTCCCATTTCCATGGTTTAGGCTTTGGGGGTTGAAGAGTGGAACCTAGAGCAAAATCCCCATTTCTTTCCTTATTTTTCATTTCTGAGAAAAACATGCATTGCTGAAAATTTGCCATTTTGCAGCTTAATGTTGGAGACACAGCTTTCTAGTGTTGAGGGCTATATGTGAGCTGCAGACTCCGACTTACTTACTGGGTTTGGTATGTATATTGTGGATGCTATTAACACTTGCCTTATAGCTGAAGTACATTTTAACTCTTATCAGATGCCTGGCACACAGTACAAGAGCTGTGCTTCTTTTCTTGGGTCTATGTGGTTAATTCTATCCAGACTGAAACAATCTGAACTCCCTTCCCAGTGTAGGGACCAGAGTAAGATCCTTGACAGATGGCTGTCTAGTCTTTGTCTGGACACATTCAATATAGGGGAGTCCTCTATATTGAATGATTTTCCCAGGTGAATTTTACTATCAAATTGTTTTTGTTATAAGAATTGTTTTTCTTAACAGTCCCTTAAATCAACCTTCCTATAATTTAAATCCATTATTTTATGTCCAGTAGTATGGGATGAGAAATGGTGATGGCGTTGTTCTTTGTGAGACCCTTCTAATTTTTTGAAGAGTGTACTCATCTTTTCTAAAGGCCAAGGATACCCAGATTCTTTATAAGACTTAGTTTGCTAGTTCCTATCAACTGCAGAGAAGAAGCTGAGGTGTAGATGAGCCAATACAAGAACCGTCTACCCCATCGTGCTGCAGTGTACCTCTTTTCTCCTCAGAGGGTTTGAGGAAAAATCTACTACCCCATTTGTTGAGGCAGGGCAGCAGTACAGGCCTTCCCCTTCCCCTCTTCCCAAGTTTCCAAAACCTTTGCACAGATACAGGTCCTCTATGCAGAGTGACCGCGCAGATAACACTCTGGATAATTCTGATCAACCCTAACCCTCTGGTTGATAAAGATCATTGAACACGAGAGTAGAAGTACACTCTTGGTGGATATTGCGCCTTTTCAACACATTGTCCTTCGACTTGTGGACCCCAAGTTTCTCTTTAATCCCCCTGCCCACTCCCAAACTCCTTGGGTGTCTTCATTATCTATCTTTTATTAAAAAAAGTAATTTCCTGTGGCCTATTTCGAATCCCTTCATGGCAGATTTATAATGGTTGGTACAATACGTTTTTATTCTAAAAGGCCTTTTTATCAAAATAATTATTGCCACTAGAATGGACTCAAGAGACACTGTTTTCAAACAAACAATGTTAATAGGATTTCTGTAGCACTTAAAACTTTTGTAAAAAGATTTACTGTAAAGGGTCAAGGGCTCTTTCTGCATTATCAGTTGTAATGTTTTTAACGGTAGAAAACCTGTTTCTATTCTGTATGTATAGCAACATATTTCATTTATGGAAAGATGTTCTCATAATATTTATTTACTAATATATTTATCTTAAGCGATGTCTTATTTGAGCGTGTTATGGTATAAATAAAAAATGGGAATCATTAACAGAAAGAATGTAAATACACAGATTTCACAAAGTTTGCTGACCAAAAAGTGATTTTAAATCAAGTTGAAATCTCTGCAGTTTTGTAACAAAATGTACAAATGTTTGTTCAAAAAAAACTTAAAAAATCGACTGTCTATCTTAATGTCGTTTCCCGAACGCCGGTGGGGTGAAGCGGTCCATCCGCGTTACACAAGAGAAGATGGCCGGATCCCAATTCTCGGGGTGGATCTTAAAAGATCTGCACTTGATCCGGGCTTTCCTGGCGCGCCCCCCTTCGCCAGGCCGACTGTACATGAGGTGGGGTCATCGAGCGCCATCCCGTCCAGCGCACGGCTTTTCTCGAACGGTATGGCTTCAATTCAGCGCGTTACCCTGACTCGGCTATTCTCGCCGTCGCCTTTCTCTGAGGAAGGCCTTACCCTGCCCTGACGAACGCCGTCCCCCACCT
>JANHZU010009470.1:0-11803 GCA_032468055.1 Acrochordus granulatus | reverse complement strand
GGCATGAAGTTTCCTTGTCTCGTGAGTCGCGGCTTGTCTAGCGGAATATTTTTTGATTAAATTTTTTGCTTGTCCTGTGAGTTTCTTGTCTTGTGAGTTACTCGTCTTGTGAGGTACCACTGTATTTTTAATAGACATGGAAACTATGATATATGCTAATGTAAAAAAATGTTCCCAAAGGTTCCCTCCACATTTAAATATTATAAACAGTATTTGTATAATGTTTGGAGTTATTTATTCTATGTATAAATAAGAGCATTGTATTCGTTAGTTTGCTATTTAATGAAGAATGTATAAACTATCAATTGAGCTCTGTTTGGCAAAAAATACTTTATAACAGTATTTCTTAAATGTTTTTGCTTTCAAGACTCCTTTCTGTTTTTAAAAATTAAAATTTATGCATTTATAGAATATTTATTGACTCTTGCATAAATGACAATATTAAACCCATCAGATATTAATGTAAAATATTTTTCAGGAAAAAACTCAGTATTTTTATCAAATAAAAATATTGGGAAGAGTGTCATTGTTTTAAATGTTTGCAAATATCTTCAATATCTGACAAATAATTTTGTTTTTTGTGGAAATCTTGGGGAACCCCAAGGGGCCCTCAATACACATTATAAGAAATACTGCCTTATGTTATACCCTTCCTCATCAAGAACAATGAATAAGGACTGCATTTGTCCTGGCACTAAGAATTTATTTTTCAGTTTTTGTGTGAGTTCCAAATCATTTAAAGCAGTGCTTCCCAAACCTGAATAAATTACACAAAACTGAGTAAAAGTGGTCTTTCTTTGGCTAATGACGAACAAACCCATTACCCAATCACAACAAGGATATTTATGTCAAAATTTTCGAATAAGTCTAAAAGGGACTTTCTGTTCAGCAATTTTGCATAATAAAAGAAAAAGATTAGGAAGCACTGATTTAAAGAGAGGTTTTCTCACAAAGCAACTTCCACATACGCTTTGGAATGAAGTCTAGCATCTTGGTCCCTTCTCCGCTGCTTAAAAAAGAGAGTTGAGGGTATCGAAAGGAGGAAATAGAGACTATTAGAGACAGAGAGAAAACCTCATGGACTTTTGCCCATCCATTATTGTCTTTAGCCCTACATACCATATATCCCCAAACAGAAAAGAACTCAGCTCTTGACACACAACACCCCAAATTCCCTGAAAAGGGCATTGCTTTTGTATATTGCACTGTTTTCAGTTAAGTCAAATGTTCAGGTTGGAATATTTATTTGTACCCATATGTATTTTGGTCAATTTAAAATAAATTTCCATCTTTCATGAGTAGGATGTCTGGTGCCAGGTAGAAAATCACTTCAGTCCACTGAATCACAGACTATATGTGCATCTGTAAAACTATTTTCTTGCTGCAATATTGTTATTCTCTTGTATATTAGAGTTGGTTGGGCAGGCTTTTGTGGTTGGGCATCAGTGGTGGCATTGCTGAGGAAAGTGTGATGTGCATACTGCAGTTTTACCTTGTTCACCTTGTAAAATCATTCACACTCCTGAGGGTTTTGTTTTTGTTGAAACCTGGAGCAATATAAATCATCTGTTTTTTTTCTACTAAATCATTGACTATCCAGAATATAATGGGTTTCGGAAAGAACGTATTTTCTGTTTAATATCAACTCTAATTTTTATGCCACATGCTTTGCTGCTGAAGCATCTTGCCAGTTTTATCAGCTAAACAGCAGACTGTTCGATGAACTGGCAGAATTATTCAAATGTAATATAATAAGGCTACAACAATTTTTCAATTTTCTTACAAGATTTGAAATTATTAATTCATAAGGTGACATAATTTTATTTTTCTTCTTCTATGAAATGTATATTTTAATTTTATCAATTGCCTGATTTACCAGAAGACTAAAACTATGTAATGTAGTAATATTTGTTAGAAAAACAAAAACAATTATGGCTGTTACTTTAAAACAATAAAAAATGATTGCTCTACATATAGATACATGTTGCTACTCCCCTCTGCCTCTATTTCTAGTGATATTGTTTGCATGTTTGCTATATTTTTAAAGTGCCCATCTCCCTCAGAATTTAATATATTATTTTGTCTCTTTTTGCCATCTACCTACATATAGTAATTGTTTTCTAACATGGAACCAAAGATTAAAATATGTGAAGTTATTATATCTCAACTAATTCAGGATGTCATGCACAGTCATCATGTTTGTCTCAGGTGTGCCAGTGTTCCTGATTGTTAAAGTCCAAATGCCTTTAGAGACATATGTTAGCTACTTGGAGTCCAATAAGACATTCTAAGAAAAGGATGTTAAATGAGGCATGGCTGGTGCTGATACTGGCAGTTGAGTATCAAGAATGAGTTCCATACATAACTATATCTTTAATCTGAATTTGTATGTAAATTGGAACTTGTAATTACAAACGGACTGCCTATTATTAAAAATGGTAGGTTTCTGAAGCATTGCGTGGCTTCAGCGGTCCATCAACTCAAAGAAGGAGAATGCCAGCTGCCATCTTTAGTAATAGGCAGCCCATTCAAATTTAGAGGTTGGACATTATTAACCCAGGAACTGCCTGTAGTATGTATTTAATACGGATACTCTTAACAAACAGATAGAAGTGTAACATGTACTGAGAAGTATGGAGCAGCTGTCATCTGCAGCATCTCGGTTTAGATAAAGTCTTCCAACTGACAGGCCCCATCAGTTGTCAAACCTTCTTCTGTCACCATCCTTATTACTTATATGTCTGCTTCATTAGAGCTCCAACATTTGCTGCATTGATTTTTTCAAAGATTCTGAGTCTCTGCATTCTGTAGATCAGAATGTAAAATAAATAAAAAATGTGTTTCTTTCTGCAACACCATCTGAATGCATTTTAATAGGCTATAGTGTCACTAGTGATTGATTGTCCTTTTTTGTTCTTTTATGTGTTGCATTTGTCATTTCTGTGGTGGCTGTTTCATCTGTAAAACAGTATAGTTACAAGAAAATGCTAAAAGGATATAGAATTTCCATAGGATAAGGAATTTCCTTTCTCTCCTACCCAAGAATTGCTCTTTCTGTGCCCTCCCTACCCCACAGCTTTCTTCTTTACATAAAATCATTGGATAAAATTACTTTCCCAAAATAAATATGTATATTTTAAATATATTTACTCATGTAGAGAACAAATAAATAATATAACTAAATAATTGCAGTTAGTGAATAATGCAGAAGGGTATTAAGAACAGTGTATCTTCTTCTGCTGGCAAGAATCCTATAAATAGTAATATAACTCTTTCCCAGTTATTTGCAAAATAAAGTGAAGAACTGATAACAAAAGTCAGTATGATAAAATGTGATAAAAAGGAACTGTTTTATCACAAATTTAAATTTGTGATAAATTTTTCAACTGTGAAAAATGCAGTTAGGCAATATGGTGCTTTGGTTCATCATAATTAACAATTAGCCTGAATGGCTAAAGTCAAGGGTTCTAAAGCTATCTTTCATTAAATAGTTATCTTTATTCTTTCTCAATCTCTTTCCCTCTCCCTCTCTCCCTCTCTCTCTCTATATATGTATATATAAACCTATGTGATAGTCTTTAAATTTATTGCTATTATATATTTATTTGTTGCTATTATATATTTGTCTGTTGCTATTACATGTATATATATATATATATATAATATATGACTGTTTAGTTATAATCAAGATAACTTTGAAAATGGGACAGAATGTAGCAACATTTGGCTTGGCCAACGAAGTTGTTGAAAGATGAGTTGAAATATTGGTTGGATCCAACTAAAGGTGAGAGGGAAAAAAAATCAAAATCTCCCAATGCATTGTGGAAAAAGATATTGGGTTCAAAATAATGATGACTGATCAGAATAATGGTGAATAAGTTACCTTTCTCCTGGTCACATGAACTACAAACAAAGTATATGGAACCTACCCCACATTTTCTAGTGCACTCATTCCTACAAATACAAAGAGATGCAACCTGTCAGTTCAGTATGCAAAATAAAATATAAATGACTGCCGATATAGGAAATGGAAAGTCCAGAATAATGTAGACCTTACCTTATTATTGTTAATTATTATCGTAATTGTCTTATTGTTAATGGTATTAGATTGAACAGCATCTTGGGAACTTTACTGAAGTGTGATTTATGTATATTTAAAAATGTTAGGATATGTATTTTTAAACAAATGATGAAAATCTAGATTTATTCTGTGCCTGGAAGAAGGCTATACATTCTAAAGCAAAGCCTGTTATTACCATGTGTATTACACTGGTAACCAGTTGGTAGCCAATAGGTTCTTTAGAGTTCAGAGATAATAGGTACAAATCAGGGTAAAATATCCAAAACAATTTTACCGAATAAATGTTAAGAAAGTTACAGTGACCAGATATATACACATCCTTCAGTTTGCAAGGAACTGCAAAGAAATAGCAGTTGATGAACCCTTTTAGGGCAGTCTTTAGATCTATGCTGCGATTCAAACAATAAGGGGTTTTTGTCATATTTTTATACTTAATAGTTCAAATGGTCTGGAGGCTTATTCAATAAAATATTTACTTACTCTTAACAGGGAATATAAATAATCACACCTGGAGATGGCTTGGTGGCACATCTTATCAGTGATTTGTTCATAATTCAGGCAGTTGACCTACTTCCAGGGATATTTTTAAATAAGAAAGAACTTCTAGCAGACAATACCTGGAGAAGTCTTGATGACATATCTTTTCAATAACTTGAGAACCTAAATAATTGTCCCTCTGACAAACATAATTGCACATGAGATTATTTCTAATGTACCATTACTTTCCCTGCTTCTGTATATAACAGACCATAGAATTCAAGTTTATCAATTGTTAAAAGTAACAATATAGATAAAAGGTTTTAAATAATTTAAACATTTTGGCAAAAAGCTTAATAAGGAATGGATGTAATAAGGTTTAAAACAGATAAGGGGATAGTTAGTTTGAAATACTTTTTTTGGTGAAAGGGGTTTTAAACATACTGGAATGAAGATAAAACAAACTCGGCCTTTGTGGAAAAGTTTTTTGTTATTGTTTATTAAAGAGTTCAGGCAATTGATTTATTTTATAAAACAAAAGATAAAACTACTATAAACCAAGCTGTGATGCTGACTGTAATTACAGAGTGCCATTTGAAAGAAAACATTATGTGAAGCTTGCCCTTTCTCTTGCAATTGCAATACTTCCATTTTTAGATTATGTATTATAATGACAATCACCAGGAAAGTGGCAAAAATAGCAGATGGGAGGAGAGGATCATTAGAGCATCCTGCAGAGAGAGGAATTTCAGATTTGCTTTAGAAAATGTTAAGGAACTGGGCAGTAAGCTATAACTAGATCACTTCATATTCGATTGACTAAAGTGCGATACTAAATAGACAGCTTTCGGAAAAACAAATGAAAGATTTGTAAAGATGAAAGAGGAGATGAAAGAAGAAGAAGGTAAGAAGATGGAGTGCATCTGGAAATGATTAAAAAATGAATGACAAAGTGGAAATTCTGGAGAGTAAGATGAATGTTATAGATAGAGAGTGGGAAAGAAAACAATAATATGGCTCTCATAGTACTGAGAGAGAAGGAATTTTATTTGAAATTTAGAGCAATTCCAAAAGATTTTGGTGAAGATATTAAAACAAAGGTTATTAAAGTCATAGCAAATTCTTTGGATTGAGATGAGGAGGATACAAAGGCAGAAATTGATAAAATATATAGAATAAATGTAAGTTTGTGAGAGTAATAAATGTCTCAAGGGATGTTTTGGTGCAGTTTGTCAGGAATAAGACAAGGGATTAGTTTTTATAGCAGTATTTTAATACAAGACCAAAGATTGATAATGCAGATGTAATTGTTTTGAAGAAATTCCTATTAAGAGATGGTTTTTTTGACTGAGACTAAAATAGAAAATGATTCCATTTCATTGTGACAAATTGAAAGGTGTGATTTTACTCTTAAGTAGCAGAGGTTATGAGTGAATTCTGTTCAGAAGGCTAGGAAATTTCTAGAAAAGTTTAAAGAGAAATTGAAGGATGTTCAGCTGGAGATGTCAGAAAGCAGCAATAGTTAAGGATTGTAAAAAGAAATTTCTCCATTCCTGTTTAACATCAAACTATTGGCTGAGGTTATCCATAACCATGAGATGAGATACGATCAATATGCTGATTGTATATCTTGTCCTGGTAAAGTAAGCAATACTGTTGACATCCTGTCCTGGTGCATAGAAGGTTTGGGGGTTTGGATGGTGAACAACAGGCTTCAACTGCACTTTGTTAAGACTGAGCAGCTTTGGATTTTGATGCCACCAGGTTCTTGGAATTTACTATCTTTAGTTTAATTGGGATGACAGTGTCCCAAACAGTGGTACAAAATTTTGGGATCTTTCTGAACTCACAACTCCTACTTGATGAATAGGAAGCAGTCATGGTTTGGAGGGCCTTTGCACAGCTTCAGATTGTGACAAGTTGTGCCAGTCCTGGACAGGAGGCACCCTACTCAGACACCTTCCGCTTGGATTGCTATAATGGACTGTGCATGATGCTTCCCTTGAAAAACATCTGGAAGCTTCAGCTGTACAAAATGCAGCAGCATAGACAGTTATATGCACACTAGATCAGTGGACATTGCATCTCTATTCTATGAGCTATATTAGTAACTAGTAGTTACCAGTATGCTTCCAGATTCAATTCTAAGTGTTGTTAACAGACCTATAAAGCCCTACATGGCATGGAATTGGGTTACTTGGGGAACCAGTTCTCCCCAGTCACACCTACACATCTCATCAAGTCTCTCAGGAAGGCCATGTTGCATGTTGTCATCTGATGGGACCTAGGAGAAAAGCCTTTTCTGCTGCGGCACCCAGTCTTTGGATTATCTTTACTCAGATTGATCAGATTGGCCCTAACCTTGCTACCTATTTAAATTTACTAAATAGAAAGAAAATATTTTAGTTAAAAAATAATAAAATAAATGGAATTCACTCTGCTACACTTGTATAGTTGAATGAATTACAGTTACATTTGGAAGGTATACAAATAATATATCCCGTTATTTCATGATCTACTTGCTTCTTAAACTGTTTATATTGGTCTTTGGGTATCTGGACCAAATAAAGAAAAAATTCAGGACTGCCAGTACTTGTACACCAATTTGTATTTTTTTAAGGTTAGTATAACATTATATTGTACCCACCAAGGAATATTTTTTACAAGAGTTTTCAGGTGTTGCTGGCATAGGAACTATTCACATTATCACTATTTTCTAGCTACGTGCCAGTAATAACCACAATGCCATGATATGTGTCATCATAAAAATGACACAGATGCAACTTGCATCAAATGTATCATGACACAAAGAGCATATTTCACAGATAATTCATCCTCCCCCCCAATTTTCCTCCCTGCAGAAGACCATTATTAATGCTATATGCAGAATGGATTGGGAGTGAATGCCAGAGAGTTGGGGGAGAATTACAATTTATATGCATTTTATCTTCCTTCCTATTCTCTTCCATACTTTAATCTTTTGTCACCTTCATATTCTCAGCTCCCTATCTGTCTTCTGTCCAGAATACAGCCTTTTAGGGTTTAGGGCTCCTGTTAATTCCTAGCTGAAAAATACAGATGAGTCTCTAACTGATGTCTTGATTAAACTCTTTAGCATTTGACCCAGTTTCTGCATCAACAACACTGCAGCTGCAAGTGCACAGGATCGTTTATTGTTGCAAAAAAGAAAAATCTTGATTTTAAAGACACCATTTCATTCTGGTAAACCCTTCAATTAGAAATGCCACACCACTATATGACAATTTAGTCCAATTCTATTTTACATGAATCCATGAGCCAAATCACAATGCAGCTGTCACACTCCTATGTATAATATTTATATAGTTATTATTTATATATAATCCTGCATATAACATTTCGTTTTTCTAACCTTTTCTGCAATAAATTTAATGAATAATAAAATACAAGTTAAAGGTAGGCACCAAAAAGCGATATTACTCAGATAATATGGTTGCATGTCTTTTAAAGATATACATTTTGAACGTATGAGTATTTACTTCCCTCAGGAAGAACAAATGGATATTTACCAGTTTTCATAATGCACAGGCCAAAAGTTGGAGCAAGAGAAGGAAAAACAGAGAAAGTATAAATATTTCTTGGGCCACTTAATGTCAGAATCTGACAGTGTTTAGTCACTGATGTTCATTTTTAAAAAATATTCTGAAGTGCTGCAATTGCAATAATTAACAGGAACATCTGTACAAGACAGCAGTTCACAAAAAAGGCTAATCAAGTATGTTTAACATTAATGAAAAGAAATTTTCCCACTTTTAGTTGTACCTGAAGTAAAAATTAAAGTGAAACCAATATGCTCTCATAATGAATGGGATTCATGAAAAAATAACATCTCAGGAGAAATAGATGTCATTATGTATTTGTGTAATATAATGTTACATTTAACAGGGATAGTAATGAGTTCAGTGGGGTAAATTAGTATTCTACACTCAAATGTATTTATCTTAAATCATTTTTAGAACTCTGGCTTTGACTATACTTTCCAGCTGGCAGTTATATGCTATGAAGTCATGTATTTCAATAGCACTAATAGATGATTACATAATATGTACACTTTGTAAGAGTTCATATGGCTTAGCAACTCTGAGACCACAAGTGTGTATTAAGACTCAGGACTAGCCATATTGGTAGCAATTGCAGACCATAATTTCTCAATCTGGTGTGTTTCAGATGTATTGTCTTAAGGTCCCAGCATTTCTAACCAACGTGCAACTAATAGTTTATTACATCAATAAGATGCAAATATTTGGGTTTTTGTCCTTACGTGCTGTTGAACAATTGTGTTATTGCTAAGACTATGAAGAAAATGTGTCAATCTTAAATTGGTTTAAAATAGATTGAGTTGTGGTTGTTTACCTCTTATAGTCTTCCTGCGTGGGACCACATTCCTCCATTACTGATCTTTGTGTAAGGTTACAGCAAAGGCAATAGTATGAACACAGTTCATATAGAATACAACAGAAAGGCAGTAATGAAAATAACTATAGCTTGCTGGCAGTGTAAAAACAATAGTGTAAATTTGTGTGGCCTTGAGAGTAAAATATTACCATCTGTAGATTACTTCTTCATATTTGACACATATAAAACATCTGGCTCTCTCAGTAATTTCCTCACTTCCCTCTTCTTCATCATGGAAATGCAAAACCAAGATAAAAATTGTGAGATGGCTATGTGAGAAATAATTCACCACTACTAAGTACTGCGACTACCAAAGTAGTACTTCCTCTGGTTAGAAACCTCGATACCGTCTTCATTTATCAAGCTGATATGTAATTATTTTCAGGAATTTTCCAGTGCAGAGAGAGTGTATTTATTGTATTTGTCGATAAAAATTCTTTATTAGGCACAAAGTGGATAGTAATTTTTCAACTACTGCTTTATGTTAATATGTGAAACCATTCCTGTAAGCTAGCAAGAAAAAAATTATAAGGGTGATTCTTGTTTGCTCTAGTGTGAGTTTGTTTGTTTATTGTTGACTTACTTGTGCTTATGTGGTGCTCTATTTGCAAAGATTCAAATTGGTGTTGAGTCTGACATCATTGGATGTTGAGTAATTCAAAAAATCTGCCTCAGAACTATTCATTAATACATTGTCTGAGCAAATGATGGCCAAACCATCAGCCGCCATTTAATCAGAATAATCAAAGATTCTATTCTGTGCTATTCCCCAAATGTTAAACTATAACTACATTTTACTCTTTTCTCATTCACATCCATGTCAATTCACAGGAAATTTAACAAGAAAGCTTATAAATCAGACTTTTTTCGAGGATGATTTGTCTACTTTGTGAAAGTGACATGGGGCCTCAAATGATGGATACTGTCAGATTTTGATTAAAACGTCAGAAGTCCTGTAAAGAGGTCAACATAGCAAACTGAATAATCCATTCTTAACAGTATTTAATGCTTAAGTTATTTTTCAGGAAAACAAATGTTCATAAGACATAGATTTTAATGTTCTGTCATATTATACAATAAGCAAAACAAACTGTTTTGTTTTTGTAAAGAGGAGGTTATAAAAGCTTGAGACAGTAGCTGCTGTAAGGCACTGGTTATCTCATTTAAACAGATATGAAATGTAGGGTATGATCATCAGCTGTTTTCTATTTCATGAATAAATTGCTTAGAAGGAATCACATCCCACAGATGTGATCTAGATTTAGATTTTCAAAGGCAAAAAAGTCTATTGTGTAAAAAAAACAATTGCTGTTAAAATGCATACTAAATTAGCTTATCTAACATTTTCAGGTGTTTAAGCTAATACGTTAAGGAATTAGTGCTTCATTTATTTAAAAAATTGCAAAATACATTTTAGCAAATTAAGTTTGGATAAAAGCTTACAGTAGTTATTGTTCCAACTACAATAAAATAGCAAAACAAACTGGGAAGGCAACAACTATAATATGAAATATAACAAATTGTTTTGTGAAAACAGGGTAGTAAATTGTTGGCACTAAAATTTATTTTGGCATTAAGAGTAATTACATTTTCTATAAACAACAGCAAGTTCTAGAAATAAGTGTTTATGTCTGCCAGTCATGATAACTCTTCTCCTTATGATAATAAACTAATAAAAGCATTCAGTGTCTTAATTATTTTCCTGTGTCTTTTCAAATATTGCTTTTAGGTGCTGCCACTAGGAAGCCAGATCCTGAACAAGAGAAGCAAACAGATCATACTGTTAAAATTGCTGGCATCATTGCAGGAATTTTGCTGTTTGTTATTATATTTCTTGGAGTTGTATTAGTTATGAAGAAAAGGTGAGTAGTTAATATAGTCTATTTTGCTTATTATATTTTATATTATAAAATATTTTATATTTCACACTTCCTTGGGCCTATAGAATGTCTGTTGTATGTGTGTAAATGCACACATATTAATCTCTTGTATATTTTTAAATAAAACATATCCATACTTTTTGACCAATCCCTATTTCGGGTTACTTTAAAGAAATAATACTGTTTATTACAACTAAAGTTTGTAAAGGTTGAACAAAACTGTGGGATATAACATTTTCCTATGAGAATATTCTAAGCAAATTAATATTAGAGTGCTTGTACCCTGACAATAATAGACCAGAACATACATAACCTTTACCTTTTACCTTTTTAAAGTTATATTCCTAAATCAAGAAATTTTTTTTGTTATGTTTACTTTGATAATAAGTGAGCTTCTCCAGAATAATAATCCATGAGTAAGTGTATGAAGTGTATGAAGATTGATTGAAGTAAGAATTGGTCATCCTAAAGAAATAGTGAGTTGATTAATGTTCTTCTCAATGGCAACACATGCATACTTTTATGAACTACAGACCAGAATGACAAAGGATTATCTGTGGGTTTACATAAATGAAACACTGCAAGTATGATTCATGCAAGAAAGGAAGAATATCATTTAGTCTCATCCTGAGCCATTTCTTAGCAGATATTAGATATCCTCCCCACATTATTTCCTTTCCTTTTATAATAGAAGTAGTATAGTGATAATTTTTCAATATACAGTGGAACCTTGGATTGCAAGTATCCAAGTATCCATATAAATCCAGAAAAGTGCTCTTAATCCAAAACGCACTTATACCAAAGCAAATTTTCCCATAGAAAACAATGTAAAGTCGGATGATCTATTCCATGAGCCCAAAAATATTCATTAAAAATCATTTTCAATGGTATTTTATGTAGAAATGATTGTCCCTAATATCTGAAACAAGTA
>JANHZU010009469.1:13982-24087 GCA_032468055.1 Acrochordus granulatus | reverse complement strand
TGTTTTCTTCTATTTCTTTGCACTGCTCATTTAAGAAGGCCTTCTTATCTCTCCTTGCTATTCTCTGGAAATCTGCAATCAGTTGGCTGATGAGTTTTTGTCTATCTAATCTTCTTTTGAAGGGGAGAAATTCATCTGAAATAGGGTCCTTTTCCCAGCTCTGGTGAATTCAGGGAGTCTTAATTCTTATCCTTGCGTTAATAATTTGCACCTCCTCAAATGCACATCTCACCTTTGTTCCACAAATAACCTCAATGATGCAGAGGTGTGTTGGGAGCAGCGCTAAGCATCTGAACCCAATTTTTGTTTTAACTGCCCTGTTTACCTGGGGATGGGGGGATGAGGAATAGCGAGCAGCAAAAGAGAATTCTCTGGGACGCGTATGTCCGATTCATCGTTTAAAGCAGCCCCTGTAGGAGAACCAACAGCCAATTAAAATGTTTGCTTCTCGTGGAATAGTGGGAGAAATTGTGCTGGAGCAGACCCCTCCATCTCCCAATAAGTGGCAGATCCCATATCGATCTGCGATTGATCCTCATTCTCCTCTCTTCTCTTTGACACTTTGCTTGGGCAGTTTGTTTGTTTGTCTTTCAGGTCTGATATTTCACTTTGCCAGTTCCCTGCTGGGCTGGTATTTGGAGCTGGTTCACAAGCTGCTTCTCTGTTTGCTGATGATGTGCTAGCTACAAATATTTATTTATTTCTCTTGGGGGGGGCGGGGAGCCCAGGAATTTGGAAGGGGGAGTTTCCCTTTAACAACCTCATCATTGCTGGTCCAAGGAACTGGCTGGCTTCCAGCTACTGGCCAAGACATACAGAACCCTTCATGAAGCCAGACAGAATTAAACCCTTTGTTTCCTGTTTGCCTGACTGGCTTTAAAAAAAAAGAGAGAGAGAGAGAGAAAGAGCAGGCATGCATGCGCAAGGCCACTGGAGTTCTCAACAAGAGCGTCTTTGTATTAATTTAATTAATCAGTTAAGTGAAATGTGGAAAAAAGGGTGGGTGTTTATGTAATAAATGCATGTTTTTTTAAGGGGGTTAAAAGAGTTGTGGCACATAGAGAGAGCTGATTTATGCTCTTTATGCCTGCTGAACACTGTGGATTCTTAATGACTTGGAGTTCACCACAACCACTTTGATTTCTTCTTCCCAAATGTTTGAAAATGCTGATATTTGGGGGTTGTGATAGCATAGGACGTGTCCAGTATTGGAACTGCTTTGAGTCTGTTTCAAGGCTATCCTGAAACATTTTGGATAAAGTCGCATCCCATCCAGGTGAGGGGTTGCATTGGTTGGAAGCAAGTTTAGGAGGGGGCACTCAAATTGTGCAATTTCCAGCTCTAAATTTTAACACTACTTTATCCCTCTGCCAACATTTGTCTTCTAAAAAAAAATCCATCTCCCTCTACGGGCTGACTGTAGAGTGCGTTTATATTTCATGATGCAGTGATTCTGTGAAAATGATAATGAATGTTGGCTCAGCTCACTAAACACACTTGAGACAGATAATTCTGAAGACAGGATTTACTTCCTAAAGCTGCTATCATCCCAACTTTTCTTTTTTTATTGGTTATTTTTAAGCCAATTGCAATTTTCTAGGTAGCGTAGCAAGATTTTATTTCAAATTTAGGTATGCAGACAGTAGACAATACTTTCCCAAAGACTTATAAACTAATAACCAGGCAATTCAACAGGTTAAAAATAAAATAAATGAATTCAGGAGTCAATTTATGAACCCGTGTAATTGAATTTCTAATGCATAGCTGCTGTAGAGACAGCAAGTTGTAGGATTTATTCTTCTCCTTCTAATCCCCTTATTTTACATGTATTCTGAAGTAAAATAATTTGTAAGGATTTGGAACAAATAAAAACAAGTAATTAAAAATGATCAATAGTGCACACTTCAAATTCATGTTCTGCTGTTAGAGATGTCCATTGGCTAGAGTATGTAATGCTCTAGTAGATAACTATTTTTCAGCTAACTTAACAGAGCTTTTTTTAGATAGCCTTACCAGATGCTCCTTATTTTGAGCAGTGCTATGTTTTCCATTGACATTTAATAGGATATAATAGTGGCAGCATTCTTCTTTAGGAGGCCAGCAAATGATATTGTCTTCCAGGAAATATTATTTCTACTCTCTCCCAAAACAATCAGTGATGATCCATCCCTGTATACTGAATTGTTTAGGCCCCTCTCTTAAATTTTTCCTCCTTGATGATGGTGTTACATTTTTGAATACCTTGGGATTACTCTGAATCTATTTATGCCTTTTTCCTAAGTGTGGAAGATGCTTTTTTTTTGCTTGGATCCGTGCTTGGAATATGAATATATAAGTAGGGCTGCTTATATCAATCGGTGGTCGCCCCTAGTTGTGTGAATCTCATCTCCCAGCTCTTTGGATTATTGGACTGAGGAGGAACAGGTCAGTTTCACACGTCTGTCATGCCCTGTTCCCTCACTGCTTTTTTTAATTTTCAAAACTGAAATTTTGCATTTAAATATTTGACTACTTTTCTATACATTTTATCTTGTAACGTGTATCTTTTATCAGTTTAGCCTCATATAGTGTCCTTCTAAAAGATTTATAAAATTTACAAAACCACATAATTCAGAGGTTAAACAAGTTCCATTTAAAAATGTTGGCCATTCAATCAGATTAAATCTTTGGATACCTTAAATCTTGGAGAAGCAATATATTGCTTGGATTCTCTTTTCCTTTTTGGCCTGCATATTATGCTATTCAGTTCTGGCTTAAGTACTTAATTTGGAACTGATTTGCTACGTATTTCATCTGATTAGCATCTTCCACAGACTTCTTTTAGATGTTGTGTGTGTGTCTTCTTGGGCTTCTGCGTATAGATTATACTTTGTTGTTGGGTTGTTTTTTTAAAGAAAGGTCTCATTCTTCTCCACAGACAGCAGAGTTATTGATCACTCTACAGATGCACATGTTTGTGATTTGGATGATACATTTAGGAGTACAAGCTGTGTTTCTCCACCAGCCAAACGATCAAGAATGGTATGTGTACCTTTATATTTGCATTTAAAGCCAGCCTTTTCTAAGTCTGGACATAAGGTTTCCTTTCTCAACCCCATCCCTAACATTTCAGTGTGCACAGGGAGTGGGTATTTTAAAATTAATGCAAGCAACAAGGATTTGTCTTAGTGTTGTCATCGAATTTTAAAAAATGTGGCAGCTGATCAGTCTTTTTTTGCTTGGATTTAAACTATAATTCTGGCTATAATTAAGAGTTGTCAAATTTTCTTTTCCTCCCTGCATAGTCCAAGGGATAAATCACAGTGATTCACATATGGGAAGATTTGGTGAACTGTCTAGTCTGAATAGCCTCTGTTATCATATTTCCTTGGTTAATTTATTTATTCAGGACATTGTCTCTACTGGTCTGTTTGCCAGTCTAATGATGGTTGGTTTATGGGAGCTTTGTGCGTAATTCCAGAACGATGTTGGAGAGGGCTATTATTTTAGGGATCTGAATCTTGCAACTTTCTTTTTCAAAAGTTAGACACAAGGACAGTGTAATCACACTGACACCTTTCGTTTAGGTCAGAATTTCATTTAGTTGTCTAAAGCTTACAATGGAAACATGTAATTTTATATTCCCCAATTGGAAAGAATTCTAAAAACCCTGATTTGGTTTCCCTTCGTGAAATAGCATTGGAGAGAGAAGAACTTAACGGAAGAGAGTTAGACACAAAATCCATTATCTTCTCGCTGTTTTAACACCTAATGTTTATTTTAGCCCATTGTGGCATCAATTTCAGATAGGTAGATAGATAAAAAGTCACCACTGTTTTAAAGAAATGCACTTCTCCTAAATGTTCTAAGCTACATATCTGAGTGGTTTATAAAGCTTGCCCAGACTGATATGTAAAGGTAGTCTTCAATTTATGACTGCAATAGTGACCTGAAAATTCATTGTTACGTAGTGCAGTCATTAAACAAGATATCATGTGACCGCACTCAATTTTAGGAACTTTCTGCTGTGGTTGTTAAGCAAGATGTCACATGAATCTCAATTTGCAACCTTCTGTGCTGAGTTCCCCATTGACTTTGCTTGTCGGAAGCCAGTTTGTCGGAAGCCGACCCGCAAATGACAATCACATGACCATGGGACACTGCAATCATCATAAATGTGCAATGGCTGCAGAGTGCCTGAATCACGGTTATGTGGGAGATGCTGTGATGACCGTAAGCGTGAGGAACAGTCCTAAGGCACTTTTTTCAGCACCGTCATAATTTCGAAGAGTCGCTACCCAAATGATCGTAAGTTGAGAACCGCCTGTATTTCAAGAATAGTTTGGCAGAGCTTCACAACTCCACAAGTTAATGGCCATACTAAGGATCCCAATTTTGCCTCCTATAAAATTCTTGCCCTTTCCCAATTGCTGGAGAAGAAGTACATCACCAAAACTTTCCCAAGGAATTGACAGTCACTCTCAAGAATGGAGCAGCTCTCGCTGGACAGCAGTTCTTCTACTGCAAGCACCCTAAATTGAGTGTTTTTCTCCTCCTCTGCTACGAGCTCAGTGTGAAGATGCTTAGAATCTGAATGGCCGTTGCTTATCCCACAGAGACCACTTAAAATCACTTCTTTCTGGAGCTAAAGGATGCTGAAGAGACAGGTTCCCATTGACCTTTGTCTCTTACCAATCCATTGAACAGGAGAAGAATTCCTCAACCTTCCGAGCCGCGAGGGAATAAAATGTGAACTTCAGAAGTTTAAAATGCCCCAAGGATGAGCTCCATCTTCAAGGCCAGATTAAAATGCAGCCTGCACAGAACCGCATTCTGGGTTTTCATGCTTCTTTGCCAGTTTCTTTACTTATGTTTGTCTATTATCTCTCGAAGAGTGTGTCTGTGTGCGTGCCCACACACCAGGGCGTGCATACACAATATCTTTGGAATTTGTATTCCTATCACTCTTTCAATCCCAAAGAAGCAGATGGTTCATTTTATGCATAAAATCTCACCCTGAAATGTCCACCACTGAGCTAGAAGTGGTGAATAAGTGGGCTTGAATGCTCCATACATTTCCCATGCAATTATTTTGTTTGCAATCATCAGCAGCCTTGAAAGGTAGGTTAGGATGATCGCCTTAAGCCCCTCTTGAGTGAGGGGATTGGGCAATGGTGGCCTTCTGTTTTGAACTTCTGTTCTTGGATGGAAGCTGCATTCCAGAAAGTTAGATGAACCAGGAGAAAGAAGCAGGTGTGACAAGGACCACAATTAAATTTGCATTTGTTTTTAGCCACTGCCTTTTGTAATACAAATTGTTTGATTTTGAATTGCCCTTGGTGATGAATAAAGATAAAATGGTATGCAAAGGTAGCCTGATCAAGTTTTCAGACCAAGGCAACTATCACTGGGTAGCTGATCTCGCAGCCAGGGGTAAAGCAATCTCTCTGCAACTGGTTCAAGGGACAAAGTCCCTCTTATCATGGTGGACTTCCTGAAAAACAAAAGTTCCCTGATCCAATGGATAAGCCCAGGATATTCTCCCTTCAACAGTCCAGCAGGGGGGCAGTTGTCCTGAGATGGACAGAATAAGGACTTCTTTTGATGCAGCAAAAAAAGTTTGCACTCCCAGTCAGCCTGTCACCTTCTCGGGTGGATTTTTATGCAGAACAAAACAATAAAATGCCATTTCTCTCATGGGCCAGGCTGTCAGTTTCATAGGAATCATGGACTTCAGGCCACTAGTTTCTTTCTGCAGATATTTCTCATTCAGGTTGCTCGTAACTCATCAAGGCCTCATGCCGAGAGGCCGTGTCCAATTCTCCTATCTCAGATCCTTTTTTTAGCAGGAGATAAGGGGAAGCTCAGCATTATATATCTGAAGCATTTGCTCGATCAGTGTGCTGTGGCCCTCTTCCCTCTGGCAACTTTATAAACAGGGAGCAGCAGCTATTATCAATGAATGTTTAATGCCTTCAAGACATTGGACCATTGACAGTAAATTACAACGAACTGTATATTGCAGGATTGGAGAAATAGGGGCTGTGGGGAGCAAGACCACCACCAGTTCCCCAAACATAAATTAAATATTGTTCCAAATATCACAGAAGGTTGATTTATTTGGACAGATTGTGAAGACATCAAAGATTGAACATTGGTAGATGTATTCTTGAAAATGAAAGAACTGGGCAGTTACGGGAGAGATTGAAGAGATTCTTGGTCTTTATACCTGTGACCCCAATTTACAACTTTTTTGCGAGTTTCCAGTTTTTTCAGCTGGTTTCTGGCAAAAAACACCCATAGGAACGGTCTCACTTTATGACAGCTGCCATTCACTTTGCGACTGCGATGTTCTCTTTACAACCGCTGCATTCACTTTATGACCACCACATTTGCTTTATGTCCACTGCAAGAAAGCTTGTAAAATCGGGTTAATCGTGTCAGTTCCTAGACTTAGGACCAGCATGACTTCTGCTGGAAATTCTGTGTTCCATTACAGTCGTAAGGCGAGGACTACCTGTATTCAAAGAAAGAATTGTACGTATACAGCTTTACCAGAGAGAAGTCGTGCTTACTCAGCACTGTGCAGTAAGCATGGTCCAATTTCCTTTATTACAGTCTTTAGGGGAACAGCAATAATCTCATTACTTATTCAGTTCCTTTTATGCTTGTTTAAACATGCCCAGTTACTGAAAAACATGCTCACCTCCCCATGCCGGGTGGCTATAGGTAGTTCTCAGTATATCTCTGGCACACTGTGTGAGAAAATCAATGTTCATCGAAACATTTTCCCCTTTGGCAATCAATCTCTTGAATTAAGGAGTCATTTAAACTCCACCCTGAGATCATTCCTTGAAGGATTTGTGTTTTTTTTTCTTTTTAGGAGATTTTTTTGTTTGCTTTTTGCAGTTTGCAACATCTTGTGGCAAGAGATGAATTGAAACAGAAAGCAAACATGTGGGTAACATTTCTGCTTAAAAACACGAAGATACAATTGTGAATGTAAAGAAAGTAACTCAATGAAAGTTGCGTACAGTAAGGTAAACGATTTGGCTCCTCCAGCCCCGGATTCTGTATTTCAACTCCTGGCCAAATTCGGTGGTGGGTTTTGTGTCTTTTTATTTAGTTTATTAAACTGAAGTTTATTTCACTTAGTTTATTGAAAGCCCAGAGCTTTTTTTTTTCAGTTCAGGACAAGAAAAATAACTCCCGATGATTGATTTATTGCATTCTTCAAACGCTTTTACCGATATTTCAAGGTAGCAGCAAAGTCTTAATTTGGAAGGAAGGGAGGTTATCCTGTTTTCTTTTAACTGCTTTTTAAAGAGTGCTTTCCACTACTTCAGAGGCAGCGGAACTGCAACTAATGGCAGCTTGGGGACATTCCTCACTGAGCATGTCTCAGTGGGAATGGCACTACATCAGGACATAATGTCGGTCCCAGGGGCATTTTGGTTCCCCACAGTTGCTGGCTCTGCCGGGGAATCCAGAACGGGACTTGCCCGTTCTGACGCTGGCCAAAAGCGCTGGACTTCAGAGACAAACAATCCTGGGTACGAGGGCTCTGAACTCCAAAGCCCCTGAAGAAAGCCAGGGTGAAGAAAACCGGGGTGGACTCAGCGTCCGATCTCTCCGACCGACTCCGAAAAGGCAAAATAACATTTCGAAGTATTTCGAAAGGCGTTGAGGCCTGATCCCCCCCACTTCCTCGCTCTTCCTCCTGTTGTCTGATCGCACAAGAGACAACACGACACATTTGTTCTCTTCTGCCAGATGTTAGGAGACATAACTCATATGGGTGCTTGTGCACACTTTTAGACTCCTGTGAAATTAAAAAAAAAATCATTGTGCTCACTGAACACAATTTAATATTTCTTTAAAGCTTCCCTGCTGATGCTTAAAAACCTGCCAGGAGAATCATAAAGTCACCAACAATTTGTTTCTGTCTTTGTTTTCTCTCCTAATGTTAAATAGAAAAATATTTTAATAAATGTCTTACCATGATTACATCTATGTGAAAATTCACTCAGCTCCAGATACTAGCAAGTCTTTGTCGGGTCTTTGTGCTAAAATCACAAACAATTCGAAGCAGCAGTTGATTCTCCTGTCTTAGCTGGCTATCAGATTCCACAAGTCCACGAGAAGTGGTCCATGCTGGGCAGTGGGCTTTACGAAGGTCTTAAGTCTTTTAATGCACAAATGTGTTTTTTATTTGATGAACCTCTGAAAACTTATATGTTCCTTATGCAGCAACAACTTTTTTATTTTTCTCATGTTACTGACGCACTTATAGATAAGAGACAACTTAAGCTCAATACTGAAAAGTACAGCAAAGTCCGGGACTCATTTCGGTATAATTAATGGAGCTGATGACATATGGCCAAGCAGTCAAGATGTGGGCTTGTTGGCCAGAAGGTCAGCAGCTCGGCGGTTCGAGACCCGAGCGCGGCCTCGTAGCGGGGTGAGCTCCTGCTACTTGCTCCAGCTCCTGCCAACCTAGCAGTTCAAGAGCATGTAAAAATGCAAGTGCATAAATAGGTATCACTTTCGGCAGGAAAGATGACTTCCATGCGCCTCAGTGTATAGTCGTGCTGGCCACATGAGCACAGAAGTATCTTAGGACAAACGCCGGCTCCTTCAGCTGTGATTTGGAAATGAGCACCACCCGCAAGGGTCGGCCACGACTGCAGGGGAAACGTTTCCCCTGAAATGCAGTGTTCGTGCATCAGGAGCATTACAGGTTGAAAAATGCTTTCATTTAGCAGTTAGCTTTACTGCCGACTCAGCAGACAGCATCTTTTGTAGACGATTGGAAGAAAACATACAAATGAGATGCAGAAACTTTGATCTGGGAGGCACTGTTTAATTGTGGAGCAAACTTTGTTTTAAAGTGTGAGAGAGGGTTATTTCCTCTTTGAGTGGTTTTCCAGGGTCTTACTCCAAAAGATGGGAGCATTGACTTTTTGGGTCAATAATTGATCCATAATCATGCTAAAGATTTCTTTTTTTCATCTTCCTCCTTGCTCAGTCAATGACCCAGATCACTGGGAAACATTATCTCAGCATATAATTAAAAAATAAAAGGAATGCTGCCACTAAAATGACAAAAAAATTTTTTCTGTTGTCCTATATACCATGTTTTGTCACCATTATATCCTGGGTCTGTTTCAGCAAGCAGTGTGAATGATGATGTATCTTATTTATTCTTAAACTATAGTTAAACTCACTTTTGCCTTCCCAAATTCAGCCCTAGTCGCAAAATGAAATGGGAAATACAAGTGGGAACCCACAAGGCTACCTCTAGAAATTTTGATTGGATAAATTCACAGAGACATAAACTGGAGTGTGGCCAACCATGAGCTCCATACGTTAGGGCTTTTGTCTTTGGAATTAAAAAGAAGCAAAAATAATGAAAGTGAGAGTGGAAAATAATCTCTGGAAATTTCCTCCCTCCCTCCCTAGAAATAATCCAAGAGTTCAGAAACCCTCCAAAGCAAATGCAGGTGAATTAGTAAAATAGTAGTGTTGGTGTCTGAAGCAAATTGCACTTTTAACTCCAGAACTGAAAAAAAAGATAGTTAACTGATTTTTTTTCCCTAAACAAATGTGCCTTCCCATCTTCACTTCTAGAGCTCAGAATGAGCATTAAAAATGCATGAGTCTTATGCATCCTGAATAATTCTTCCTGTCAAATTCTCTTTACTGTGTTCTTTTCTTTTATGTTGGAGAGCATAGTTGAAGGTCTAGGCAGGCTTCACAAAAGCCATGCTTCAGAAGTAAGGTCTGAAAACATTTCACAAGAATGTACTGACAAGCTTCCCAGGATGAGGTTATATGTCAGGGTCAGACAGAGAGTGTGATGTTATTTTATCTGGGGAATAGGTTGTTTAGTAAGCAAGGAACATTTTTAATCTCTTATAAACATCCAGAAGGCTGGAGCTGAAAATTAAGTACATGTTTGGAAGGTACAAGGTGAAGTCATGGATCCTGTAATCCTACTGGGAATCTTCATTCCAAATTATATGTGTGTGTATTAAGATGAAAGATAAAAACTAACAAGAACTCACATTTAAGGGAAATAAGAAAGAAAGAAAGAAAGAAAGAAAGAAAGAAAGAAAGAAAGAAA
>JANHZU010009469.1:3726-13882 GCA_032468055.1 Acrochordus granulatus | reverse complement strand
AAATGCCTATATTTGTGTGTACGTGTGTATGCAGGTCTTTGAACTTCACACTTCCCATGGGTGAAAAGGTTCTGTTTGAAGAACCCTCTCTGCAGGTATTAGAATGCCTGCAAGATGCAAAGTTCTAATTGTTCTGGTCCTTTGAACCTGATTCCACTTGAACTGTTATTTTTGGGACAATGTCTCATAATTCTGTGGCCATAATACTAAAAAAGGAGACTGTTCTTAATAGATGTACTGAACATTTATTTTAGAATAAGTAAGAGAGCCCACCAGTGCCCCAGCATGTTAGTTCTTGGCCAATGTAATGGAAGACATGCTTATTTTTATAGCTTCCTTTATGGAACATAGGAGCTTGAAATGCCTCTCAGAAACTACAGATATTTATAACATACTCAGCTTCTGGAAAAGTAGTATATTTATTGATAACTTCCAGGACATTTGGAGTTTGAAACAAAGAAGAAGTCAACCAAATGTCACTACCCCTTATATATTGCTTTCCATTAAAAGCAGATTATTTTGAATTAGCTAGGGAGCTCAAATGTGACAGAAATCTCACTTTATTGCCTGGGTTTTCAACGAGCAGTCTGGAAAACAGGATAAGTTGGTTAGCTGAGTTTTTTTAATTGCTTCTACAGCATGGAACACGCCATTGTGACCAGAGGTGGTATATATCAAGACAAGTTCTAATTGCATTTTAACAATAAGAATGTATATATTCTTGCTTTTATTGCCTTTTAAAAACACCATTGGCTATGCATGGTTGCAGATGACTTTTTTCGATTGTGACCACCACTTGTTAATTTACCTTGGTCTGCATTTTCCAGATGGGGTAATTTTGTTAATCTTGTTACACTGAATGCATTATGCACCTACAGACAAAGCATTTAGTGAGACCTGGCAAATTAATGGATTTGTTTTGGCACACAACAGGAATCTTGTATTCAGAGGCTGTATGTATCTGAAAGCGGTCAGTGAATCCCTATGCAGCAAAGAATATTTCCCCCTTTTCTGATTGACTTTGGACTTTCCAAAGACATGCAATTGATCTCTGTTGGAACATAGTAGTGATCTGACCCAGCTGAAGCTTTCTTATGATTAGACTATTTCATCGGATGAATGGTTATAGGGAAGGTTCATAACTCAATGCAAGAACTTCCTCTTTGAATGAAAACAAAAATGAAATAAGGAACATACCTAGGGAGCCTAGAAGTTATGCAGAGCCAAATTTGGTTAGTACTTTACCAGAGCTGTAAACTAGATTAGGAAGTAACAACAACACCATCTAAATCTTCATGGTTGTGACCATAAAGTTATCAGGAATTGAGCTTGACTAAAAGGGAACTCCATTGAGAAAGAAGTCTAGACAGAGATTTTCTCTAGGAGAGAACCTACCAAGCGGCACAGAAAGTCATGCCCCAGGAGTTTTGTAAATTCATCTGTGAGAGAAGGAAAGGCAGAGCCAGGAGTGAAAAGGGGAATCAGCTTCACCCACAAAGACCAAAAGTCTAACCCCTCGTGAAGACCGTTAGGCTTATCTGGATAGTCCAGGCACGGAGCCAGCAATTGGAGAAATTCCTGTGACCTTGGAGCATCAATAAGGCTTTAGATTAGAACTGAACCATCTGAACCTGCTTCTTCAAGCCTAACATCATCCTTCAGTATGCTCTCTCTTATCATTTGTTGGGCAGGGGAGGGAAAGCTTGAGTCAGTCTCATAACTGCTTTTATGTTTTGAACTAAAATAGTGTCACTGCTTACAAAGATGGGAAGATTATCCCTGTTCTTTGTGTGGACCTGTAAAACTGGGCACAAATGAAGTGGAATTCTCCACCAAATTTGTGAGCTGAGGAATGAAATGGACCATTTTTCTGGATTTTAAGAGAAGGATAACAATTTCTCAAGGGCAGGCTTTGCTTTTGGGCTGATACTATCATAGCCCTGCTGTTGAAAAACCCAGATGGAAGGGATTTCTCCCATAATGTCTACCCTTGGGATCTTACTGGGATAACGTCTACTGAAAGTTTAGCATATTGTTTAACAAATCATAATAAAAGGCAAGGACATTCACTTTGGTCCCTTAGCTACCTTCTCCAGATAAAGGAAAGAAAATTTTACTTTGGCCACCTGAATTTCATGAATGTTCTCTACTGCTTTGACAGAATTTCCAAAGCCAACTTGGAACATTCCTTCATGTATTGTCTTTTGTTTTGCTTCTGGAGACAGAGGCACAAGTCCTGTGCTCTCCAGCATTATCTGCTGTGGAGCCAGTTTTCCAGCTTGAATCCAAAGCACTCAATAGAGCAGCATTTTTTGAAAGGGCTACCAAAGGCAGACTTCCAGGTACACTTCTCTTGCCCTAGTATGGGCTGGATTTTGTGGGTGTGATGCTGGTGATGAACCTTATACAAAATATTTCTGGTCTGCTATGTTCCCCAGAGGATCCTGCGAGTTTCATTCGAACCAGACTTGTTTCATGAGTGATGTAATGTGGTGTAAGCAATTTGCATACACTGTGCATGAATGTCTGAGAATGAGAGAATGCGCTGCTGCTGTTGATATCACATTATTTTATGAGAGTTTCAAAGCTGATATTAAGTGGGCATGATTTCTTCCTATGGACCATTAATTTTGTTTTATTGCTGGCCTGATGGCCATTACCCCCCCTCCCTTCTTGCCAAGACATTCATCCATTAGGCTTGGACAATTAACAAAATATGAACTGTTTAAGGCATTGCTTTGAACAATGGGTCAGTGCAAAACAAGGCTGGGAGTGTAAGTGGGGGTGTATAGGAACAATTTGTGTATGGTAATGGGAGGCTGAGGAATAGAAGGAGGGAAAAAAAGATGATTTGTAAGTCCTGGAAGATTATGAACTCTTTCTCAGGAAGTATTTTGTGGTTAGGGACAGATACATATGTCGTTTCCAGTTGGGCAACCATGCACAAGTCTAAAAGAAAGATTCCCAAGATTAATCTGATGCATTAATCATATAAATGGCTAGCTTGTTAACCGGATACTTCTAATATTTTTGCCTATGATTCAAATAGCTTTACTTTGAAAAAAAAGTATGAAAGCAGTGTGGAAGGGGCCCATCCTGAGAGGTATTTCTTCCTATGGATGGAAGAGATTAAAAAAACTATTTATTTTATTTTATTATTTATTGATTACATGTATATGCCGCCAAATTAAAAACAACTCTAGCTGCTTTCTTTATTTTTATATAATTCCCAACATCACATAAAAATAATTTACCCTAGCAAGTCTTTAAAACTCTATGTCTTTGTAAGTATGTCTTCCTGTCATTCGGTGCTTCCCAGCTTCTCTTAAACATATATGTGGATTTTTTTTTTCAATTTCCCTCAGAAATCTTGTCCTTTAATATACATTTCTTTGATTACCTTTTTCTTTGCATGGGTTTTCATGATTCACTTTTGTGAATCCAGACTTCTCAGATGTGCGCCCTCTGTCTCTTTGCATCACTGCACCTTTCAGCGTGTTAACTTTCCGAGATGTACTTATTCTTGAACGCGTTGCTCAAAACATTTTTGGGAAGGTTTTGGTCTGAAAAGGGTGGTAATCATTTTCATCTGAGAGGGATGATGATCAACTGCCTTCGATCCTGAAGCAGATACCATTTTTGAATGATTACGTGTATCCATTCCTAAAGAAATCCATCACAGATTTATTTTATGTCTTTCATCAGCACTATAGCTGACAACATGTGAACTGAGGTTTGGCTGGCTTGAATCTTAGCATTTTGCTCACGGTGCTACATTTGGGTGTTTTAATTTAATGGTGGGAATCCTCAGGTCTAATGAGTAAAATAGTGTCAAACTTTTACACATTAAAGTCGGCCGTAAAATGAAATTCCGGGGAAGCAAATGCAGCTGTAAAACTGAATTGTCTTTCGAAGTAATTGTGACAAGAAATGAAATATGAAATACGAGGGCCCGTCTGTTTTTCTTCTCTGAGGTGCCTTTCTTGGCTACGATTCTTCATCTTGTCAGTCTGAAGACAGCTGGAATTTCAAAGTCTCGATTTAGCTGTTCGGGTTAAGAGAACTGAAATGAGAGGCAGATATAATCAACAACCAAAGGACGAACCTCACATATGAACAAGTCAAGTCACTTCTTTGGAGTTTTATTATTTGGCTGGAGCTAAATAATAAAAATCAGTGTAAGGAGAGGCAGGTTGCTTTCAGACGTTTGCTTTCTGGCACAAAAGACAAAGTGCCTTCCTACTACTGTCACCTCCTTTCTGCACAGAGAAGTTGGGTGGAATTTTATGTCTTGATCCTCCCTTCATTATTTCTGTAAGTAGCTCTAGGCAGTCAACATACCTAATACTCTTTCCTCCTCCTATTTTCCCCACAACAACTCTGGAGATGAGAGAAAGTGGCTGGCCCAAGGTCACCCAGCTGGCTTTCATGCCTAAGGTGGGACTAGAACTCACTGTCTCCTGGTTTCTAGCCTGGTGCCTTCACCACTAGACCAAATTGGCTCTCATGATAATTGAATGTTCTTCAGCCATTGGGTGATGGCCCTTTGTGCTTCATCCATCCTCAGAGCAACAGCTCAGCTTAGGGGAGCATTAAAGAAGACTATCAATTCCTCAGCACCCGCTATCAAAAAAGGCATTCCTCCTTTGTGATTGCTGTTTTTTATGGTATGGGAACTGGTTTAGAATTAATCTGGATGTAAAAATGGATTGTGTTAGAGGAAGAGATGCTAACTACCATCAGGACTGATATGCTATCTTTCCTTTCGCGTTCTCTAATTTGTATTCCTTTTATCAATTCCAACATGAAGTATTCCACAAATGTTTATTTTTACCCACATTGTCTCTTATCTTCCTTCATTAAAATCATGGCTGTTAATGAAGAAATGCAGAATTTTAAATAAATCAGATGTTAAAGTTGCCGACTTGCTTTAACTTTTGATGATGGGTTAGTCGTAAATACATTTCCATAAATTACCAGGTGAGTCAAGCAATGCTTTTGAAGTGATAGCTTGAAACATTTGTTTTTCAGATGATTTATTACCCCTGGCATCTTATAAGAGATATTCAGTGTTAGGCAGGATACTAATCATTTGGCCAAATCTCCCTTAATACTTCAACACTCAATCCCATATCCTTACATTTCCAAAGAGTACTCAATTCTTCATAAATTAGTTTCTGATTTAGTTATGTGATTGAATTTTCATAATTCTTATTTTATATTGATTTTCCAACATTGTATTTGTTCTTTTCCTTATCCAACATGTTCAATGTTGCACTATTGTAGCTGAGATTATGGCCTTTTCTAACTCAGTGCCCTTTATTGTATTCACAGAAGCTTACTGGAATTGGATCCTGAGGCTTCTGCCTTTCAAGCTGGTAAGTGAAAATTACTGACATTTTATGCTGAAGTATCCTGAGCTTGGAAGTTAAAACCATACCAGATATGTGACATGTTTGTGCCATGCCACTAGATGCTCCTATGGGATGAAAAAAGCTAATAGGGGATCTGTTTCTTTGATTAGACTTTCTGGATCCCAAACTACAGTGTGCAAAACCTCTCTCCATGTTTGAACTCTGCAACACCAATAGTGTGGAAAATTTGAAATTTGTACTACAAAAAAAGCTTGTCAAGCTAAAAGCCAACATTTACTTTAATCTCCTCACTATAAAAGCCAAATGAATTATTCTGTTTTCAAGCAGTGTCCAACTGACTTAACAATTCCAAAACCAGGTTTAGACAAGCTGGCTTCTGGTTTGTACCTCACAGCACAGATCGTCACATTTGTTGTCCATTAGCAAATGTGAAAATTGCACGTGCTTGGCAGAGTCTGCCAAAGTATCAAGGCTGCCACGCATCCTAGGGAGGACCTCCAGTAATGACTCAGCCTTCATTATGCAGAAACAGAATTAAGTACAAATGTTAATGGCCTGAGTGGTGGCTGGATGACATTAACAGAAGCTATAAGGCACTATGGAGAAATGACCCTGGATGACCCTTTTTTCCTTTCTGCTTCCAGTCACTAAAACTGTTTACATGGAGAAGTGTTAACAGCTACATCCTGATTTTAGCTACATCAAAAGTTTGTCTGTTTGGGAAAAAAGAAAATATCAACTTGTGGACTGAACTGAAGGGAGAATGGTTGCATTCAAGTAAATTGAAGTATTTCAATAGCTAAGCATAGATGATTTGGAGTGGGGAGGAGGAACATCTCAGGAAGACTTGTAAAGACAAGGAACTTCACACATTGTAAAGACAAGGCACTGAGGATAAACAATTGTGAGTTTTGGGAATTTGCCTGCAATAGAATGGGGAATTTGTAGTTCTCTGTAAATCTCTAGAACTGCAGACTGGAGTATTTTGGACAAAGTACTCACTAGTTTAGAACTGACCATTTTAACTTTGGGGCCTGTTTGATGGAGAAATGCAATCAAATGCTTCCTATAAGGGCTGGGACTTTGAGCAGCAAGCATTTTCTTGGGATTAATGTTTTTTTTCTGGGGTCCTCCAACCTGATTTTCTTGATGATCTTTCTGCTTTGCTTCCCTGGACTCCAAATCCTTGGTTCCCTGTCACTCAGACCTAACCTTGATAAGGCAGTTGATTTTTTTTCCTATTTCAGATCATCTTATTCTAGGAGAAGCTCCCATCTTTCACATTTTGCTATCTTTCACATTTTGTTAGTGGAATGTCAGTGGAATGGATGATGGGATGGAAAGTCAGTGGAATGGATGATGGGATGGAAAGTCAGTGGAATGGATGATGGGATGGAATTCTCCACTTGGATTGGCCTCAGCCATCTTCTTTGGGATTGAAGACTTCTGGCACCATTTTGATAGCATCCTGGTTCTTAGCTGTATCTGTGATTAACTAGTATGAGTGGATGACATCACTCCTGTGTAAAAATAGGTATTTGAATTAACCATGATAACTGCTAACCTGAAGTCATACAATATAGCATCATGCAGTTGGCTGAGAAGAAGGTACTTAACCATTCGCACCACCATGTGCCCCCAAAAAATCAAGCCATATTTCTGCCCAAATTATGACTGAAAAGAAATGTTCATTTGTGTTGCTCATCTGTTAGTGACTGCTAAAATTGTATCAGGAGACGGAAACTGGCAAAGGATTCTATCCTCCTACACAGAAGGAATGGTAATCAAAATGTTTAGATCTTATGGAAACAGTGAAACAATCTAAAAAATGTCATTAAAACAACAATAGCATTTTAGTAGATAAGTAATTTTATCAATTACTGAACTGTGTTTTGCAAACATGGAAAATCAGTTCAGAATATGCTTTTTTTCCTCATGGTTTATAAAATATTTTAGATGGAGTTATTTTACTTCTGCAAATATCTGTCACATCATAGACAGAGGCTTATTGATTTTGGCATTTGAAAGCTGACTGTATTGCAGTTCAAAAACTCCTATTTTTTTTTCAACTAGGATTGTCTTTCAGGAAATGTTAAGGGGCAGGGGCAAGCTTCAAAAGGATTCTTAAAATTTTCTGGAAGCTTTAAAAATATAAGAGTTGGATTAGGGAGAAGTATAGGAACTCACTCAGTGGCATTCTGCCTTCTAAGAATTTTTTGTGTTGAATTGATTTATTCTAGTTGTTCTCACAAAGGATCTCACAGAACAAGTGGGGATTCCTCTAGGAAATCTTTCAATAAGAAATATTGAAAGGTGTCCCTGGCAGGTAGCTTTTGTGTGTGGACAGGTCTGTGTGCAGAATGGCAAGGTTTTTCCAATACTTCTACGTAGCTTTATTCCAGGTAGGTCTTCTCCACTGAACTGTTTTATGGACACATGGTCATTGCAGGAAGCACCATGGGGGAAGTCATTCTTCAGAGAACTTGGTGTTACTATCTGTGACCTTGTAAGTTGCAGAAAATCAATGCAAGCCCAACCATGGATTATTTTTTACACAAAGGACGGACAGATCTACCGCCAATAAGATTCCAACTTGGCTAGTGGCTACTTGCAGCAGACTTCTTTCAATCTCTGCCATGAAGAATAATCTTTCCTTTCATATCACTTTTGCTCTGCTTTTGACTGGCTTGGTTTCTTCTCCTTTCTCTCTTCAGAAGCACTGATAGCCATTCTGTCTGCATGAACCTTTCCTGTTTTTGAACCTTTGTTATTGACCTGAGAAGCTCAACACGCGTTGCCCTGAAAGCTTGATAATCAGATCCGCATGCCATCCTATTGGAGGGAGAAAAATAGGATCTACATGTTTCACCAGCTGTTAGCAAAAAGTGCCTCTTGCTTTCTTTATGACACTAACCCCTTTGATCATCCCCTTGGAACATAGGTGTCAAAGGTCAGGACAGATATAAAGACTCTGAGATGGATCAAATGTTATGAGTGGGACCAGCATAGCAAGAAGAAACCTTTCTAATGCTTCATCTGGTAATATGCAATTCTTTTCTTGGAATTCTTTTGGCTGTGCATTTCTATGCATCAGGAGATTCCTTGGCTGAGTTTTCACATTCAAATTGCATGATAGGACAGAACCAACCCAACTTGCTGATTTATCTTTCCCTCTTTCTGCTATAGGTCTTAGTCTGTTTTAAAGTTAACCTTCAGCCTGTTAAATACACAATAGATTGGGTTTACAGAGTGAATGAAGTCAAAATGTGGTTTGTTTGGGTTTGGATTAATATGTTTTATGAACCATATTTTAGGCATTAGAGGAGGAGGGCCATGTTAGCCTGTGGTTGCCAAACATCAGGAATCTGGTAGCCCCTTTTCCTACTAACAAAGGCATTAAAAATGCACGAGCTGCAGCTCACTTCATCAGATGCCTATGATTTTAAGCCACATTTTATCATTGTCCTGGATCCAGAAAGCAGTGTTTGAAACAAAGCATTGTTTATTAGGAATTTAGATGCCTAAACTGAAGCTGAGAAGAGTACAAAGGCAATTCCACTTGCATTTCAGCAAATTTTTGGATGCAAAACATAGATGTCAATACTACATTGAAAACCCCATAGCTATTCTCAGCAGGAAGGCCATCGTCCTCTGGTGTCAGGCTGGGATTTATTTGAAACTCTTTTGTAATAAAAAATTGAGTGGGGGGAGACCAAGTGGCTTAAAAACGGCTGGTGGAAATGAGATAGTCCTTCTCTCTCCTTCTCCTCCCCCCCCCAGTTGGTACAGCTGATAGCAGGTTGGTAGATTGCATGTATTCCTTTGCACCTTTTCTACTTTGCTAAGTGACCACAAAAGCTGTGGGAAAAGGTTCAGATTGTCATGCTGCAGAATGAAGCAGTTTTTTCTTGTACAAAGAAGGGGATGTTTCCTTCTGCCTTCCTTCCCCAGTGAAACGTGAAGCCACTAAGACAAAGACAGTTTGCCAGCTCAGAATGCTTGTACTGATAGAATCGGGGAGCAGCAGGGGAGCTGCAGTTACTACAAAACAATGGTTTCTAATGGGGGGTGGGTAATTTTGTCACACAATTTATCTTAAATCTCCTGGAGGGATTTTTCTTTTTGATCTTGGAACCAGGCGCACATCTCTGTAAAAATAAGCCTTTGATGCTAGGTATCCCCAAGATGATCAGGGGGTTTTTTCCCCTGACATTCAGGGGTGAAGCATCTGGGTTTCTCCTTGCACAATAGGGGAGATGGGGCAGCGGTGTGGAAAATCTTACCATGGATTCTGGCTGTTGGCAGCCAACTGTATTAATGCTTGCCTAACTCTCATGAGTTAACCAATGTTGGCTGCTGGCTCGGTGAGAATACAAGGGGAGTCTACAACAATTTTCCCTGGCCTGGGGTTTTTGGATGCATTGAGATAAGACAATTGCCAGAAAAAAAACAAAAAGGGGGGGGGGGTTAGGAGGGATGAAAAGCCAGTGACCTAATTTGGATTTTCTTCTTTTTAAATGGCATTTAGTAGACTTGTATGAGACCTACTGTATTGCCCTGAAATCATTAGATCCTAAACTACATTATGCGAATGCTTTCACGGCAATGGATCTCAACCAACTATACAGAGAGCCCTTGATAAACAAATATTTGAAGCAAGTTGGGCCTGATTAATAAAGTTTTCTTCACCAGCATCTGACACTACATTCTCTGTCATGTTTTGCTCCACGTTGTACTGGCCCTCTCTTTCCTATTAACTCTCAGGACATCCAACCATTAAT
>JANHZU010009467.1:0-15113 GCA_032468055.1 Acrochordus granulatus | reverse complement strand
GGTTTATTTCTGGGTCCATTTTAAGTGCTGGTGTTGACTTTAAAGTGCTACATGGCATGTAACTATGTTATCTGATGAACCACCTCTTCCTGATGAGATCTGCCTGCCCCACCAAATCCAGCAGGCAAGGTATGCTGTGGTTTGTCAGCTGGAGAGGTACATTTGGCAGCAAGCCTTTTCTGCTGTGGAGCTTTATTTGTGGAATATTCTTCCTCCCAAAGTAAGATTGGGTTAATCACTTTTGACTTTCTAAAGTTTTCTCAAAATCAGGTTATGCCATCAGACCTGGGGAGCCCAGGGGACTCATGAATTATTGAGGTGGCTTCCCTTTATTAACATCTCATTGCTTGATATTTCATATTTTTTAGTTTTGTCTTCTACAGTTTTTAAATATTTTAATAATTATAATGATAATTGTTTTAGTATTTATTAAGTTAGTTGTTTTAGGCCTTGGTGTACACCATCTAGAGTCACTTATTTGTGAGGTGGGTGGTTATATAAATTTGACAAATATATGGCTACCTAGAGAATATATGAGAAAGGAGGATGATTACTAATTCTGTGTAGATGCAATGAAATTAATATTTTGCATTTACCACATGGAAATTATAAGTATTTGTATTACATCCTTACTATTTATATTCACTTTGGAATTAAAAATTTAATTCTCTCAGTCTATTAACTATAGTTCATGTTAATACATTTGTTTGTACTTTTTTTACAGCAAATGATGCTCAAGTCAGCTTGCAAATACTAGATTGCAAGACAATATTTACTTCCATAATTATGTAAAAATTCTGCTCCTTCCTTCTGAATTAGGATTTACTTTAACAATGGTTTACTTCTTTCTCCATCTGGATCTCTTTGGCAAGGACCCCCTATTCTTGGAAGCTGATTTGGGAAATGGAAAAGGGAGGAAGAATTTGCTGATAGTGCTATTCTGCCAGAAGATACGTTATTATTTATTAAAAATATTTATAATTACATCATTGACCTCAAGTAGGAGTGCAAGAGAATCCTTATTAAAGTTATACGTATTTGTGTTTTAAAGAAACTATATTGTTCTCGAGAGACAAATGCTGTTAATAGGATAAAACAATTAGAACAAGTCTTACAGTGCTTGCACGACGAAGAAATGTATTACGTATAATCTTGAAGCTTAATTGGAATAATTGTCCAAGAAGAGGAGTTTCATTAAAACCCAGCTATTTGGGGGAGTGAAGGGATGTGTTGTTCTTCAATTGCGTAGTCGTGTCCGACTCTTCGCGACCCCATGGACTGCATTACGCCAGGCCCCCCTGTCTTGCACTCCCTCCCGGAGTCTTCCCAAGCCCACATCCATCACACTGAGTATGCTATCAATCCATCTCATCCTCTTCCGTCCCCTTTTCCTCTTCCCTTCAGTCCTTCCCAGCATCACGGTCTTTTCTAATTAGTCCTCTCTGCGCATTAGGTGGCAAAAGTACTTGAGCTTCAGCTTCAATATCTGTCCCTCCAATGAGCAATCAGGAGGTGGTGTCGATATCCAGGGGTTTAAGAGAGACTTTCAGTGTATCTTTATATCGCTTCTTTTGTTCCCCTTGCTTTCCTTGAGACAGCTCACCACAGAACAGCTGTTTGGGGATGCAGTGATCTGGCATCCTTGCAACATGGCCTGCCCAGCATGTCTGGGCTTTCATATTTATAAGGATATTGTAAAAGCTGCCCATCATTGGTGGACCACTAAGCATGGTTGCAGATCCATTTCTTTAGGGCCTTCCTAAAGGCTGGCAGGGTCAGGGCCAGTCCAAGGTCTGAGGAGGGGAGTGATGTCTTAGCTGAAAACTCCAGGAAGAAAAAATGGAATTTAAAAAGGGAACACTTAAGAATGCATAGATTTTCCTTATTCTGATTTATCCTTCTTATTGGAAATTGCCAGTGTGTGCTCATGTCCATTACTAAAGAACAGGCTGAACAACAAGCTTTATAAAAATAATTATTTGCCAGTTTCCTTTTATTATGCAATTCATACTGTAAATATAATTTGAACAAAGACTTATTTGTTCTAAAATGAATGCACTGAACTTCTGAGATTAGGTTGAGTTTTTATTTTTTTAAAGGAGTTATGCAAGACCCAGACAATTCGCTATTTCATCTTCCATTATACTCCTATCTCACGCAATCAAAATTCAATGTCATTTTTAGTCATATTCATTTAATAAAAAAGCAAATACTGTAGGTGGTAGAATGTTGCCTGTGCAAATGAGTTGTAAGAAGCACCAAATGCTTTTGAAAAATTGACAACCAAGAGCCTAACTGGATCTCTTGGATCTGGCCTCTACCATTCCGCACAAGCAGAGCTTCTGTGCACTGTAATCTTTTCAGCATTTTTGAATTTTGTGAATGCTCAGTTCACTATTTTATGGTGCTTTGTTGTCCAGTGAGGTGAACAGGACGACTCCTTGGGGAGTCTTCCCCTGCCGAGGTACAGGGCTCTCTATCTGCGCCCTCCAATCCCGCCTCTCCTGTCTGTAGTTCTTGCCAGGGAAGTGAGGAAAAGGGGCGACATCGTTGCACAGGCTTTGCACTCTCGGAGGGTCGGTGCTTCGGGTAAGGACAGAAGATGCGCACTTGGCCTGTCGCTGAGCTGACAGTTCCGGCAGGAGGCCGGGCGAGAGCAAAGATGTCGCGGGGTGCGCTTGTTCCCCGAATTAGGTGCAGTGGGGGAGACCCTGAATCTTTACGAGGCTTGACAAGTCCGGGCAGTTTTCTTGGAGGTATTTTTCAAAAGTGGAGGGCCATTGCCTTCTTCCTAGCGCCGAGAGGGAGCGGCTAGCGCGGGGCTGCTTCAGCAGAGACTTTGTTACGCTCCATCTGCGGTTTCCGAATCCCGAAAAAGGCGATCGCGCAGGACGCGACTACCGCCCTTTCCGCCGCCCCGAGGGTCACGCCGTGCTCGAAGGCGGAGGGGAGAAGCCCTCTTCGGCTTTCGGCCTCTCGAGCGAAGCCGCCGAGTCGAGGGAAGAGGGTCCTCGGGAGAGAGGCGTCCTCTCTCGGAAGCTTTTCCTCCGAAGCGGGAGAAGGCGGGAGGGCTCCGGCGCGCCGAGGCGTTCCGACAGAGCGGACGAGACGCGGCCGCGCGGCCCCCGCGCTCTCCGGCTCTGCCTCCCCACCTGCGGCGCTCTCCTCGGCCCGGCCGGCCGCAGCTCACCGCCCTCGGGGAACGCCGCGCCGGCCCTCCGAGCGTCGCCCGCGTCCCCGCAAGAAGGGGCGGGCAGCGCGCCCGCGGGAGCGCCGTTCTCGCTCGCACGGAAGCGCGGCTTCTCTCTGGCGTCGGCGGCGGCAAGGCCCCGCGCCGCCGGGATCGCGGCGCCTCGTTCTCATCTCCTCCCCCCGCCCCCGCGGCGAAGTTTTCCGAGGAGTGGCTCAGCGCGACCTCCCGCCCCTCGCGGCGCCGGCTCCGCTGAGCGCGGGGAGAAGAGGAGCGACCGGGCCGGGAACGCGCGCGGCCGTGCCAGCCGGAGGCGTCTCGCGTCGGGGGGCGCGGGAAGGGCGATGCACAGGCTCCTGCCAGGGACGCCGAGGCGGCGGGAGGCGACCCGCGGCCGCAGCCCCGTCTGAGGGTCTCCGGCAGGTGGTCGGCCGGGAGCTGACCCCGGCGGTTTCCTCGCGCCCCGCAGGGCGAGCGCCATCCGCAGCCCCTCCGCCGGAGCTCGACCCGGAGCTTGCCGCAGCCCCGAAGAGCCATGGAGGGCCGGCCCCGCCCGGCCCCGAGCGACGCCCCTCCCGCCAGGTGAGCGCCGTCTCGCTGCTCCTCGCCGCGCGTGGGTCCGTCCCCGCGGGGCGGAGGCCGGCGGAGCGGAGCGGACCCGCGACATCCAGCCGGGGCGGCTGCCCCTGAGCGGCCCTCCGTCCTTCCCCCTTTGGCCGCCCCCGCCCTGAGAGGCAGGAGGGCGCCTGGCGCAGAGGCCGGCGCTTCGCCGGGACCAGCCGCCTCCGGGCCGAGGCGCGGGAGCTTCGCCTTTGTCTGCGGAGTTTCGCCTGGGAATCGCGAGCCTGGCTGAACTTCGGAGGGGGAGTATCCGAGCGAAGACGTCGGGCTTTCGAACAAACAGGCGTTAGTTGGGCTGCGCACCTGACTTGAGAAGTACAAAATGCCAGCTTGGTTGTAAGTTCGGTTGGACGAAGCGCTCCTTACGCCTTGGGGTTCAGGTTTGTTCCGTGAGATGTGGAAACTGGGGAGAGGAGGGGCTGTGAATGCTCTGAAATCTGTTCCTGTGCTGCGGTTCTCTCTCTCTCCCTCTCCCTCTCTCTCTGGAAAAAAAAAGTAAAGGCGTAATACTTTTTTAAAAGGCTGGGAGAAGAGGCGAAGCTCGGCGGAAAAGCAAGCGTAAGTTAGCAGCCCTTGGCGGAGGAATGGGGGTATCGTCTGCTGTGCCGTGATTCACTTTACAAAGCGTTCGTGGTAGCTTCGGTAAGACAATCCACCTTTGCTCTGGAAAGGGCCCAGTCAGCTCAGCTCGATAAAAAGCTTACTGTTGGATTTTGAAGTGCCGAAAGGCAGTGCCTGCTCCTTCCTTGCCTGTACTGAAAACATATTGGAATAGTAGTTACGTGTATATAATGTGATATGTTGGAGTGGCTGGGAGATCTCTCTTGCAGTCTCTGAACAGGAAAATGCATTGCATGCTAATGGAGGAAACAGGTGGGCTAATTATAATCTTAAATAATGTTGGCTTCCTACACAGATAACTTAGAGCAAAGCAGTGCACAAGAGTTTTAGGTTTCTGTGGTGTATCTTCCCTGCTTCTGCATGGGGGGGAGTAAAGAAGCTGAAACAAATGCTGCAATAACAAGGAAGTGTAAACATTCCCTTTGATTTGTTGGAGAATTTAAACCCAAACATTATTTTGAAGGAGCCAAGTTTCATATGCCAATTTCACATGCTCTTTAATGGAGGGGGAGACAGTGAATATCTGGAACTAGAATGGTGGAGACAAATGTCTTAGAATAATATTGTAATTCAACTGTTATAAATTGCTCAGCAATCGAATTAAAAGAATTTGATACCCATTTTGTGCATAGTAAATATGCAATTGTTACTTCTTTGCAGGGAATACAGTATTTTTGTCATTGCAATTTCCATTTGGCTTTTCATTTTTTCAGTACTCCAACTTACTGACATTTTTTTTTAGTGGGAATATATGTCTTTTGCTTTCAGTTCTATTAAAGAAGACAAGGACTATAAAGCAAGTGGCTGTGCAGATAGAAGGACTTTTGGAATGTATTATTATTAAGAATTTCATACCGAGATCACTTATCAAGTTGTTGTATTACAAATGTCTAACTTATTTAGAGGGCGAGTGCTTGCTTGTTGCACTAAAGTACAAATGCCATAAGCAAAATACTGTACCTGTTTACTTAGAGCATATTCCTGCTTAAATTGTGTAGACTGATTGGTAGCAGGACAGAAACTTTCAACTGCATATCTGATTGTAGTACAGAAACCTTACAAGAGCAGTGACCACTGTGGGGATCCACATCAGCTGTTTCTGCTTCCAGGTGTTGCTTTTGAAATCTACTGAAATATACTAGAGATCTCTGTGCTCAAGAGCAAAAAGATGGAATCTCATCTTTAATGGTTTGCTATTTCTGAATACTGTACTTATAAATCCAAGGAAAAGATTCTCTCTCCTTAAGTCCCTCTTTATGCAGGGACAGGTGCTGAAAATGCCTTCAAAGAAGTGGCCATTTCTTCACAGCAAGTAAGTGTGTGTGTCAGCTAGTTTATATTATGTAGGATTGGAATGCAACTTATTGGCTTGGTTTTTCAGGGTGGGGGAGATGTCACAGAAGCTGAAATGCCTTTGGAACAAGCTGTGATAGCCTGGAGAAGTCCAGTGTTTTCTTTCCTTTATATCCTCAGAGATTAACCAAAGAGTTAACAGTTGCACTGGTTGTACTTTTTGTTTGCATATACAAAATAAAGAACAGGTAGTTCAGCACATGACAAGCCAGTCAATTTAAAAATACTCTGAAACAAACAGGTATTGTTCTTTGTACTCATAATTCTGAATCTGAGATCTTGGGGAGAGGGTAGTCAAACTAAGTAGTTTCCCCTCTATGTACATAGTGTATAACTCATTGCACCATGCAAAATGGCTTAAACAATAAAGGCATGTTTGAGAGAGTACACTACAGCAAAATTGCAAAAACATGCAAAAAAACTTTCTCAAAAGCAACTAGACTTTTATTTTTTGGTGCAACTATTATGAAAATGTTTGACTCCCCCCCAGGAGCTTTCTCAATTCAAAGTGAAGGGTGGATCTTTTTGTAAGTTTTTGCAATTTTGCTATAATGACCTTTTAAAAGTTGTATTATGTAGAAAAATGTCAGTAGTTTGGATTATTTGAAATATTGCAGGGAAATACTAGTAAGGCATGTAAGACAGAAGCTAAAATGATCAGAGAAATGAATCAACTTTATTTTTATTTTATTAATTAAATTTCTATGCCGCCGAAATCCAAAGACTCTCGGCGGCTAACAAAAAACAAAAAAAATATTGTCCATATTCTATTACAAACTAATGGAAAAAGAAAAAATAGATTCTAAATGCTGCCTGGTTTTTAACGATAATAATCAAATTAAATATGAGAATAACATAGAAAGCATATTATTTGGTTTCAGGATCAGGGCCAGTACATATGTTTGAATGACCTGAAGTTATGTTTCATTGTTCAAGGAAGATAAAGGTGGAATCTGGGAAAGGAAATCTGGCCCTGTAAGTACTGGAAAACAGACCACCTGTGAACCATATGTAAAGCCACCCTGATTGCCATAGAAAAAAATATAAATTATTCCTGTGCAAATCATTTGGTGGAATTGCAAAGCATTGGAGGGGTTGGGAGTGCATTTGAACAGTTGCTTCATTGACTAGATCTAGATGAGTGCTGAGAGCCCTGTAAAATAATGTGGCTATTTCTAGTACCAATAGTTCTAGTACAAATACTAGAACTATATAGTGCTTTGGATTCTATTCCAAAAAAGCACTGAATATAAGACTGTAAATATAGCACGTATCCCCAAATCTTTGAAGAACTCTTTCATAAACCTGGGAAAAAGGCGCCTCTGTTTTAAAGAGTACCAAGCAGATGGTGTACACTTCACATTCCTGTATATTCAGAAGCAGTGCATAGTCGTAATGAATAAGACATGCATATGGTTTATTATTTAGCAAATTTAAGTTGTTGCCACTGCTTTGAACTTAAATTCAAATGTATAGATGCCTCTTTTTTATGTGTAATTTCCACCCCTGGGAATGCTGAAGGATTAAATCCTTGATTTTTTATAAGAGTTTGGATTATTTCTTTGTTGTTCATTAAATTATTTATTTCAAACACATATATTCTATTTTACCATATTCTAAATAGCCACAGGCATATTTTGGATGAATCTGAAGTATATATGGATCAATGGTTTGAACGATATAAAACTGTTTCATAGGGATAGAAATTCAGAAAAGGATACATAGGAACGATTGTACTTGTAGCCTGCAAAATTTACTCTTGCACCATGCCAGTGATTCCCATTTCTGTGTATGGGATAGAAAAGAGTGTGAGTAGTTCTCTGTGCATGTAAGCTAGTATTTTACTTCGTTGACTCAAACATGTATTTTCCTGGAACTGTGGCTGTCTTGGGAGCTTGGAAAAGTATGTATCTCCTTTAAGTAATCATGAACAAATACAGTGAGCATATTCACCTTACCAATCGTAAGTCTGAATATTCCACATCTGTCTCCTAAATAAGCTTATTTCTTTTAGAGGCCTGCACCAACAAAAATCAGAAAACTCATTTTAAGAATGATGATGATTCCCTTCATTTTTTTCAAATAAAATGTTGGAAGAGAAGTATTTCAGTTTCATATTGCTCTACTTAATACAGTTTGTTTGTAGCTGTCATAGAATATAGCTGTCATAGAATATAAAAGTATTATGCATATAGAAAAGGTTGACTATCAGATCAAGTGACTCAGCATTATCTTCTGAAGTCATAATTGAGCAACATGTGTTTTCAAAGAGTTATGCCTATCTACTCATATTAACCATGGTTTATTCTAAATTTGTGTCCACTTGATTTTTAACATAATTATTTAACTAATAAGTGCATTCTGTTGAAATTTTTTATTGTAGCACAAGATTCCCATGCCTCTGTCACTGAATGAGGTTATTGGAAAAAGTGTGTCATGACAAAAAGAGACAGTGTTTGTCATAGCAGTTTCCTCTGAATGGATGTCTAAAAACCATAGTAAGAGCCCATCTGTATTCTGATGTACAGATTGTTTTTAAACTGATGATGATTTTAAATCCTTTGTTCTTCAGATATATTTTTAGTTTCGCATTGGACATGGTTGTAAAGCAGTCTAAGCAAAACCTCTGCTCTTAATTGTATCCTTGAATTATTTTAATAATTTACAATTATATTTAAACACAAAAGCACTACTGGAGTTAGAATTAGCAATTACGGAGATCACAAGATTTCAATAAAAGGAGCAGTTCTTCATCTGCTCCTTTTCTGACTGTCCTGTTGTCTTACAGAGTGAATTCTACCAGGTTTTTAAAGGTTTTTAACTCTTTGTAATTGTTTTTATTATTTGTTTTATTGCAAGCCACAAAAAGTCATTTTTTAATTTAGCAGCATATACATTTAATAAATTCTAATGCATGACAATGTCATTTAATACAATTGTTTAGTTTTGGTTACAGAGAGATAGTCTGGTGAAAGAAAATTGGTGTGTGGTGATGTTATGTTACATGCTATTGGGTAGTTTAAATCGTTTTAAAAATAAATTATTGGAAGCTTTTAAGAAAAGAGGAAATACAGTATACCAGATTTGGTATTCTAATGGCAACAATGCAATTTCCATCTAATTTACGGTCTTTTGATGAGGATCTGATTGCATGTTTGCTAATGGTTCATACATCCCACTATGACACAGTATTAAATTTATATTCCAACATTTCACCATTTAAAAATAAATAAAAGCATATCAGTAATTAGGCTTTGTCTTGCGTTCTTGCCAAACAAGTGGTAGTGATGGTGATAGTAGTGATAGGATAGAAAGAAGGTCTATTCTTGAACAAGTTAAAGTGCAGTTTCATATGAGAAACATGTAATTTGTCAGAGAATCTCTGAGGTATATCAAATTAAAGTGGGAAGTTTTTAATTATAGCCTTTAAAATAAAAATAATAGTAATTGGAGCAGGGCTTTTCAAACATAGTCAGGCCACTGAACCTGCTAGTTTAAAGCAGCTTAGAATTAAGAAGCAAAGCTCTAGTGATAGAAAATTGGCAGTGTTTGAGTGAATTTTTGTTTTTTCCTGAAGTTTTCACAGAACTCCATCAATACATTATGAAAAATCTTAAATTAGAGCTTCCTTTTACAAGTTGGTGATTTGCAGAATTATTCAGAACTACTCCCAGAATGCCCAGATTGCATGGGCACAAACCATGGTGGCTAGGAATTATGCTAGTATTTGTTCTAATCATGTGAGTGTCTTCTGGGCTGAAAGCCAGAACACAGACTGAATAAATTAGAAAACACATCTGGAAGACATGAGCCTCATGAAAGATGTTTTACAATATCTTACATACATAACCAAATAGAATTAAATTCCAACATTATAGAGTAAGTTTTTTAGAAATGTTTGACTTAAGCAAGTAATTTCTGTCTATAGCTGTATCATAAAGGTGATTCATGCTAAAAAATCTTGTTTTCAAATTTCCTTGAGTTGTGGCCTGTTTGAAGACTTGTCCCAGTATCATGAAGAAGTATCTTATAAAAATGTTTTGAAGTGCCTTTTCTGTTTAAATTAAAATGTTTTTCATAGGCTTTTCACTACCTGACAATGAGAGGCAGTTTAATTGTGAAAATGTTAGAAGAAAACTGAGTCAAAATCCTTAGTAAGTTATAAGTTGACTTTATTACTGCTTATCCCAACTAGCTTAGAAGCTTGTCCTATGGGAGAAAAGACCAATGTTCTTAGACATTTTGTAAAGGAAAGCAAGATAAAGATGTGATAGTTGAAGTATTTATAGAAAGGAATGCAGAAACACATAGACTATAGCGACTTAAGCAGACTTATTTGGCTGCTTAAGTAGATCCTTTCTTTTGTAATTAATCATGTAAAGTACAAGGACTTTTGTCTTCAAACAGCTTTGAAACATTCAGGAGGAAAAGCTAAAAGGGGCTGAAGAATAAAGAATGCAAACTAAAAACCCTTGTCTTAACTGAAAACACTGTAAAATCACCATATAATCTGAGTTAGTAAAAGTTGGTTTTCAGGGTTTGCATACAAATTTTAAAAATAACTAAGTTTGGTGTCTTAACCTATTTCCTGGATTTTTAAAAATTATCCATGGTTGCTTGTTTAAATTAAGAACCAAATATATACTATGTGCATATTTCTTAAAACAATATGTTTTTCTGGAAATCTAATTATTCCTAAAGTGCTATTTCAGAATCCAGGGCTGTTGCAGTTATTGCTCAGTGTGGTAAGCTCATGAAGTGTATATATTTTTTTACCATCCCTTATTTTTCACATGGAATTGATAAAAGTCTCCTGGATAGGGGATGAAACATTTTCCAATTACATCCAGTAATAAAAGTCCAGTTGCCTTTTTAAAGGAAGTTTGCTACAGATCATGACCTGGATTAATGAGAATATACATGGTGGAAGTGGTTCTGATAGTATTGGCCAAGCTGCTCCTTCTAGACTAATCCCAGGGTTTGGGAGTTTATGTTAGAACAGTTGTATTGTTTCTTGGGGTTGGTTTCAGTCAATATCATTTTTGAGATTCAATTTAAAGTCCTTGCTTTGGTCCAGGATGCAGTGACCTGAGTCATAAAGTGTGTATCTCATTTTACACCACTACGTCATGAGCTTCACTGGCTGCCATTGGCTTCTGGGTATTAGTTGACTTCTGAGTACCGTTCAAAGTGCTGGTTGTCATCTATAAAACCCTACATAGTTTATTTTTCTTTTCTTTGTGGGCCTTCAATTCAGTGTTGACTCTTGGTGACAGCCTGAACTAGTTCCTGCAGTTTTTTTGGCAAGTGGTTTGGAAGTGATTTGCCTTTGCCTCCTTTCCTGAGAGAGTGCGACTGGCCCAAAGTCACCCAGCTGGCTTTGTGCCTAAGGGGGGACTAGAACTTCAAGTTTCCTAGTTTCTAGCCTGATACCCTAATCAGTACAACAAACTGACTCTCCAACGTGGCTTAAGGTCCAGATATTTACTAGATTGTCTCTCTGATGTTGTTTCTGCAAATTCAGTAAGGTCTGATAAGATTGGCTTGCTCTGTGCTCTATGGGTAAAGTAGTGTCTTTCAAGATTTCAGAGATGGGCCCTCTCTTTGGCTGCAATTGAAAGTCTCTGTCGTCCTGACACTATTGTTTCTGCAAAGCCTTGTTGTTTCATTAGGTCCTAGATTCTGATTCTTCCCTTGGATGTTTGTCTTCTGTGCTGTTATAATTGCTCATGTTGTTTTCCTGAAATGATTCTAGTAATTCTCCTTTATTATTACTGTAATATTTCACATTTTGTAAGGTGCTTAGAATTGTGACTGTAACTGAGGTGGATTATAGATTTAATTTGATTACATAAATAAACTAGCACCAAATAAAATAAAACTGTAAAGCAATACAGTACTGCAGTACTTCTAATCCTATTTATGAGAATTGGTCTAATCCCTGACAATGTTTGACATAATCTGCAATTCCATGCTTGAAATTTCATTAGGACCGCTGATGTAAACTTTCATATAAGGGGAATATGAAGGGAAGGTAGACTGAGGGAGTTTAAGCAGGCTAAGGAATGTAACAACAACATAAACATGGTGGGAATAGTAAACGTGGGTATGTATAGAGAAGAAAGGGTAATCCAAAATGTTCCCCAAGTTAAATATTCTTTTCTTATAACCTTTACTGCTGTTTTGTAAACTGCCCAGGATTATAGTATATAAAATAGACTGCCATCTAAATCATTGAAATAAATTGAAACAAATTATATGGATAAGTGTATCTGAAAGATGATAGATTTAAAGATTATTAATATTGTATCTTGTATGTGAGAAAGAATTTTGTGTAGTGGTTAAAGGCATCAGAATAGAAAATTGGAGACTCTGAGTCTGCTTTAATCTTCAAATTAATTTTGAAATTGAGCTTTCTGCAATAGGATGGTTCAGTGATATCCAATTGATGTATAATTAATTCCTAGTTCTTTTATTGTCCCCTTTTGCACATATTTATATTCACTATTCATTATTCTTCTCTCTTTGTAATACTTAACAACAATTTGCAGATCAGATTTTATTGACAGGTTCAAAAGTATTCTTTCTTCACTTAGATGTTGCTGCTGTTACCTGGTTAAAAAGATTATTAAGGAATCTTCATATGGTATCAAAGTAATAATTTGCAAAGCAAAGTCCAGGCATAATTGCTATAAGGTTTTATGATTTCCATCTGTAATGTTAATATAAAAGAGATTTGTTAATTTACAATAGGAAATAGTAGACATACAGAGAAGAACAATTGTTTTGAGCTAGCTCTCAGAACTTCTGAAGTTTTATACATGCTGTGCAAGAATCTCAAGCACTTTCATAATTTAATCATGTGAATTTTGGTCACATGACCATGGAGATGCTGCTGTGATTGTAAGTACTGAGGTTGGTCATAAATCACTTTTTTCAGTGTCATTGTTAACTTCAAATGGTCACTAAACAAATTATTGTAAGTTGAGAACTACCTGTATATGGAGTAAGAAATTGTATGTTGTTCATAGAAGAACTATTATACATTATACATATCAAAGGTTTTTGTTAAAAAAATTACTATATGATTCTTTTCCTCTGTCAGCAATCTAAATGTCTTCACAGATTATGGGAAGAACTGCCATGTATTTGAAAAGTGTGGCCCCAAGAATGGAAATGTCATGGAGTAAACGCAAAGGTGTCCCCTATCAGTTATGTTCATCTCTATTCCATAGCCAAGAGCCAGCATTTTCCAAAGATATTTTCGTGGTCATATGACTGACATGACTGTATGCCAAGGCACACAGAGCCTTCCCCCCAATTTAGGCAGTACCTTTTTATCAACTTGCATTTTGCTTGCTTTCAAACTTCTAAGCTGGCAGGAGCTGGGATGAATAATGGGAGCTCTCCCCGTGATGTGGCACTTGGGTCTCAGACTTGGGTTGCCAACCTTCCGGGTGACAAGCCCAGTGTCTTAACTGCTAAGCCACTGCGCCCCACAAGACTGCAGCGCCACACACATCAAGGAGTAAACTTGATGAAAAACTGTTTCCTTTATTGACTTAGTTGAGAATAAGCAAAATTCTCAAGGACACCTTTTATTCTCTTCAGCAAATCCAAAAGATTGCTAAGATTAACTTATTTCTCTCCAATAAGCATAACTAAGATGTGCTAAAGGGTAGTATAAATCAGAATGAGGTAAAAATAGCTCTTCTGAACAGAATCTGGAAAAGGGTGTAATTACATAGAATTATAGCAGTGTGGTCCTTGTACTTGTAGTTTGTTGTCCTGCTTTTCCAATCTTGAGGATGGCATGCTCAATGTCAGTGTTAGTGATTATGTTTTCTTGATATTAAAATTTAGGAATCCCACAGCTCACTTGAAAAAAGTCAGCTGAAAGTCAGATCCCAGCATTCATTAAATTACGGGTGTGTATTTCTTTGAACAAGTATTATAGCCGTTATGAATAAATTTTAATATTTTCCTATTTCTTTTGATGTTACTGTCAGGCCATGTGTTTTTAAATCCTCTCTTGATATTTAACTAGAAGCATTACACTAGTAATGAGATTTGGAGACTCACCTGGAACAGTGCAAAGCTGCAATGACAGATCCACGATCATGTCAATCACAATCCAAAAACAGATTTCAGCCATAATTTTTTTTTCTGATTTTGAGCCAATATTGACTTCTGGTGACTGCCTAGAGATGTTCCTGCATTTTTCTTGGCAATATTTTGAAAGTAGTTTGCCCTTCTGTCCTTCCTAGGGGTGACTGGCCCAGGACCACCCAGCTGGCTTTTGTACATAAGGCAGGTGTAAACTCACAGTCTCCTGGTTTCTAGCCTGGATGCCTTAATCACTACTCTAAACTGGTTCTCTGTTTATTAAATACAAAGATTTATTACTCCTCAAACTATTTGACAAACCATATAAAAATCAAATTATTAAATAATCCAGTCCAATATCTCAAGGATAATTAAACAAAATATTAAGACTAACCACAGAGAAAGTTACTTCCTAATTACCACAGCATTTTTAAAGTGATAAAGTATTTTCCAACAAGCCTTGAAAAAACTAATATGCATTGCAATATAATAACCATTAGCCCACATGTATGACTAATAGTTGGTAAGATAAGATGATAACTGGCAGATGATTTGACAGATAAAATAAGAGAGTAAATAATGTTTTCCATCATAATGTCAGAATATAATTACTTCATGTTAATTACTTCACAGTATGGGAAATGTGCCTTCGTTGTTGTTTAAAGATTTCTTTGAACAGCTCCAGAACAATATGAACAATGCTTGTTCTGTGTTAGTCTAAGAGTAATCATGTTTTGACATTTCTTAAAATTCCAGTGATTAAAGAACTTAATCTCTAACCAAATGATTTCACATTCTGCTTAATTAAATTAGGATCCTGAGCAGTGTTGCTTTTAAGATCCTTTCCCATTTTGTTAATATGTTTATGTGAAAAAGTTTGTTACTTTTTTTGGCAACTGCTAGATCTTAAGATTTAAGATTAAATCTTAAATATTCCAGTCTTACTCAGGTGTTCACTTTGATTTTCTTTCTTTCTAAACACAAGTGAAGCTGCTTGCTAATTCTTCCCCTGCACCAGATTGAATGAAATATTAGCTCAAGAGAGAGAATATTTTGGGCTGTTGAGTCTGAAGAGGAGTTCACTTCTACATTTAATAACTGAAGCTTCCAGGAAACCTTTCAGGCTATTCATGGTCACTTTGACAAATTGAATTTAGTTTCAACTCCTCCTTCCTAGAAGAGTATATACCAGCTCTCTTACCAGTTCAATTTCAGAATTGAG
>JANHZU010009466.1:12378-26547 GCA_032468055.1 Acrochordus granulatus | reverse complement strand
CCAGCCATTTCACTCTTTCTGGAGCTACTTGTAATTCCTTCTGATGTGAGAGGCTCCTCTTCTGGTGTCCTATCTTTCAGCCTTTTGTTGCTGTCCAAGGGGTTTTCTTGGCAGGGATACTGGAGTGGGTTGCCATTTCCTTCTCCAGTGGATTTAGACAAGCACAAATACACAGCAACCCTGAACATCAGGAAAAAGAAACACATCATCTGTACAACACTTTCCAACAAAATGGATACCCTCAAAACTTTCTCAAAAAGTGTTTGACAACTTAGTAAACTATAGCACAACCAACACAAGCTTGTAGAGTTGCTGATGTTTCCAAGTTTGCATCTTCAAGAAAACAACCAAATTCAGAGAGCATCAAGGAACCCATACTATCAGTTTCAGCGATCCAGATGAACTGTTCTTTGGCCACACTCATATCTGCTAGTTCCCAGTCAGTAAACATGTTTATATGCACAAATGGACTTTCTGAATTTGAGTTTTCAGAATAGAGGAACAATGTTTTTACAACAAACCTCTGCTTTTTCCTCTTTTTTTCACTCTCAGACACAAGAGGAACATTCATGGTATTTTCTGAAACATCTATTGTCTGTAGTGGAGGAATCGCAACACTAGTGCTTCCAAGGAAGATCTTTCCCTCCTCAAATTGCAAATGTCATTTTTGTCATGAATTCTTTTTCATGAACAGCTTCCTGGTACTTTGATATGAATTCATACAGTGCTGCATGTGTGCAGGTCATTATTTCAAGAGGAACCATCTTACGATACAAAGCTTCCCTGTTCCCCCTTGGATACTCAATGAAATGTACTTGGTAATATAATTATGATCTCAATACTGTAATATATGACCATGTAATATTATTCCTTCAGTAGTCTCAAAGGTTAAAAATTCTAAGTACGTTGCAAGCAAATATAGAAATTAACACTAGAAAAAAATCAGGATGACAGGGTGAATGACTCTATTTTATTGACATACAGAAAGGTATTCTGCTTAAGAGGATACACTGTACAAGGAATGTTTCCAGCTTATATTTATGCTATGATATCTACTCCTGTTCTAGATGTCCATCAAATCCATACTTCCTTGAATTATGCTTTGATTTGTAAAAGTATGACAGGATTCATCTTTATTCTTTAGCAGTCATGTAGTAGTAAATAAATAAATTTTATTCTTTTCAGCCTCCACTATAACAAGCTGGTTTATTCATGTTTCACTGGACACTGTAAAACGGTGTACAACTATAGTAGTTTAGACTGTAGTTATATTACATAGTGTCTTCTATTCAAAGCTGGAAAAAGCAGCTTTGCATTATAAAATGTTTCCTCTTGAAATACAGCTTTCCCACATGAAGGGTGTGAAGAACAACGTTAAATGTATTTTAGCATTATGGTTTAAGACCAGTTGTTACTGTATAAGGCTCAAAGTTGACTAATTCTAATCTTCCTGTTTAAGTTGAGTTCACTCATTTCAGCCCACCACCCAAGGCTATATAGATCTTTTTGTATGTTTCTTTTTCTTCTAAATTATTAGCATCCTTCCACGATTTGCATTATCTGCAAATTTGATAAACTTTCCCTCAACTCCTTCATCCAAGTCATTGACAAAAGTATTGAACAGCACAAAGCCCAAAACCTAGCCCTGTTTCAGCCACTTAATTTAGTTGATTCCAAGTTGACTTAGAGACATTAATAAGCACTTTTTTGATGTAATAATTCAATCAGTTGTTACTGAAGAGCCAGTTTACTAACAGCCAACTAGTTTAGAAAATACCAGAGGCACATGGAGAAAGTCCTGCATTTTTATAAAAAATATCTGTCACAAAGGAATAGGACTTTTAATTTCAGAACATTCTCCTTTGTGTATTTTTGTGGTTTTCAATGTAATCTGGAAAAATCCTCCATAAAACAGACAAATACATATATATATTACTCCATAAGACAGACAAATACAAATACATATATAAATAAACACATAGCAATAGTTGGAAAAAAAGTATATTTTATATCTGGAAGAATTCTATCTCATTTTTGAAAGCATTTGCATTGCGCAACCAGATAAATCAGCTGATTATTATAATAAATATAATTGTGTAAAAGCAATGGAAAGGAAATCAAGTTCATCAGATTTAACAAGCAATCCAAATATGGAGTTACCATAAAAATGCCCAAAAGTACTATTTAAATGGTAAGTAAAATATTAATAGCTTGTTTATAAATATAAACCTTGGATCTTAGTCAGTGTTTCTCAAAGTGTGATCCAAAGATCCCTGGAGGTCCTCTCAGGTGTCCGTGAAATCACAATTATTTACCAGCCCATTCTGAAGAATAATACAATATTAATATCCCATCAAACAATTATAAGAAGCAGTAGTTGCAGTATATATGTCAATTTTCATTTTTAATATGGTAAATAACTATAACCAGGACAAACAAAAGCTCTTTTAGAGTCCTCTGTAATCTTTAAAAGTGGGAAGGGGTCATGAGAGAAAAAAGTTTAAGAAACATTGGTTTAGTAAATGCTGCATCTCAGAATGCTTATAATCAAAGTTCTTGAGGCTTCCAAGATAATCTCAAATCTATGATGTATTTCTGAAATTCTTTTTCAATGTCAGTATAATTTCCTCAAGTTTATTTTAGTAGCTCACATTCATCCACTAGTTCAAAACAGAAGCAGCTTCTCTGGAAGGATACCCAAGGCTATACCTCATCTGCCTGTTCATAGTTTCTCATAAAAATCAAGCATTTTCATATAGGTGTTGAAAAAAGCAAAACAGGATTTTTCTAGAAATTATTCTATCACTTTTTTCTAGAACCAAAGATATTACTAAATGGTGCCTCCAAGATGCATTCCATCAGTCACTCTCACTGAATAGTATAGGTCCAGCAGAAATAGCAATAATCTAAATGGGGTTTTTCAAGTTATGAAATTGAAGTTGGAAGAGCCTTTTTGTCCCTATGTATTTATAGGAATTTCTTTTTCCTGTCCTATATGCTTCAAAGAGCTGGCTCTGTTCTGGTGAAGGGAATGGGAAGCCACTGGATCCTGAACAAAGAAGCCTACAAAGGAAAATAATGCTGAGGAATTCAAGAACTATGGGTCAGGGAATAAAGAGGTATTTTTTAAAATTAGAATTGATTATTCTGGTTCTATATTTCAAGATATCCTAAACTAGAGCTGGTAAAAGTTGAAGACTCATTGAACTGAAGATCTATAAAGCAATAAGAAGATGACCTCAAAAATGGTCTGCAGAAACTATTAATAAAAGTTTCATCCAGGAAACATAGTGCAAGAAATAAACTTAAGACTGACCTCCTTGATTCTCTTTGGTGTAAAAGGTAAGGAAGGAGAAATGCTTCTTTGAGGTCTGAAAGTGAATATGGCAAGAAACACAAGAACTCTATTTTATTGATATAGGCAGACTATAGATATATAGCAGAATCTTGAAAGTATACCAGAGGTTCCCCTGACAGTAGTTTCCCTGTCTAAGTTCATGTTTAACTTATAATTGCCATAGATCTTCATCAGGATATTCTCCTTGCTTCTCTACAGGATCTCAGCCTAAGAAGAATGTGACAGGGACCTACTGAGATGTATGATACAGCCAATTTCAACTAGGATTTGTGGAAGCTTTTAAGTGAATTTTGCATTTTATGTTTAATTTCATCTGGAACAAATTGACAAATGAGCATCAAATGATGTTAGATACTGATTTTTCAAGTTACTATCCTACACTTTAGCCCATAAATTTTACTTGGTGTAAAAATAAAATTTGCCACCATTAGATTTGGAAATGTTCTACAAGGAGATTAAATAATTCATGGAGAATTGTTTAATGGCTAATAATGACTGATTTTTGTCTCTGGGTACATATCTAAAATATCAGCTGGTAGGAAGAATAGCAGAAGAAAGCTGTTACTCTCTGATTTGTGCTTGTGAGCTTCCTGAATATATCTGATTACAAGGCTGAGCTAGGTAATGTATCTGGGTTGTAAATTTACCAAAAAAAAAAAAGAAGGCAGAACTGTACTTTACATAAGCTACATTTATGACCATGCAACTCTACAAGCTATAAAGTCTATCCAAAATTTAATCTTCTAAAATCAATGTACATGCAGTCCTCAATGTAAGACTGTAATTCAGCCCATAATTCACTATAGAGGAGAAGCCATATAAATGCCTGGAGTGTGGGAAGAGCTTCCAGGGTTTGAGTTCATTTACTTCCCATAAAAGGATCCACTCTGGAGAGAAACCATATAAATGCACAGAGTGTGGGAAAGACTTCTAATAAGAGTGATCATCTTACTATCCATAAGAGGATCCCCACAGGAGAGAAGCCATACAAATGCACAGAATGTGGAAGAAGATTTACTTGCAAAAGTTAACCTACTTATCATAAACAGTCCATATAGGAGAGAAACTTCTCAATTCATAATTTTGGCAAGAATTTCAGGAATTCCCATGCTGAAGATCATCTGATCGTGATGTAGAAATGTGATGTCAGTGTTTAGTTGACTAGAAAAAAAAGATGATACCTTGCTAGCTGAAAGAAGGGAAAGTTGGCAGACAGGGCAAAAGACGGAAGTCCTTGGTGGAGCTACAGTTTAATACTAGAGACAGGTTAAGATATTGAACATCAGAGGTCAACCTGATCTGATATTAACTACACATCAAATGCATATTATTGCAGTGAAACGCATTAGGGACACCAACTTTTTAAGTCATACCTTAGTATATGACCTAATGGGACAGAGGTTATTGCATAAAAATAATTTTCTGTGCACTGTATTCGGTTAATATTGCCCAAAGCCTCTCTTGTAGAATAACAACTGGGCCAGAGATGTGAATGGCTGTTCCTCTGCTTGCCTGCTGAACTTTTCTCTGAAGCTTTTTCATGTCTTCCCTCTCTTTTCTTGTATGCTTCTCACTGAGGGATTGTAGAAAAGCTGTTAATTCTCAGCTAAAATCAGGAGTCTGAAGAACCTTTCTGTACTAATACATTTAATTGAAATGCATAGTTTCCTACCCAGAAAAATTGTCACCAGACTCCTCCTGCATGTGAGAGAATGGTTTTATACAGGTAGGAATCTGTAAAACTGAATTAGTTTGGCTCTTTATTTACTGCAATTTGTTTTTGTCTGCTTTTTGTACATTTACTGTTTTGCCCTATTTTGAAGGAGCATTTCTCACAGACAGACAGAAACAGACACATGCACACATACATAGGCTGAATTCACATATTTATTGGGTGGAAATGAATTTTCAAAATTTGTTTTACCTGAAATTGGCACCCTGAAGTGGATTACCATTTGTTTTTTCTGCCTCTCATTCCCATTTTTGGTTACATCTCCTAAAATTTGGTTGCTTTTTCTTTGGAGTAAATACTTAAATTACAATGGATCAAGAGACATTATCAACTATTTAAGAACCAATAAGAGAAAAATGGAATGGCCTTTAACCCAGATATCTCAATGAATTGTCAGTTTCACAGGGCGTAAAGCCTGACATAGTCCTTAATATGCTGTATTTGAGAAAGAGGGTCACAGGCATGTGACACATCCTGATTTGAGCAGGAGCATCTCAGTTTAAAGTGAATCCCTCATTTTGAAATAGGTGCCATGGTAAAATCTGAAGCTGGTGAGTTTGCTGAGCAGTTGGCATTTGGCAGTGATGATAAAAGGATTCTCACTGCATCAGAGAAAAGGAAAGAAGATGCCATGGAGGGTTCTCCAGGTGCTGTGGTTAGGAATATGGGCAGGGGACCTGGTTGATTCCAGTGTATCAGGCTAGAGAGTGAAGTTGAGCACCATAACCAGTCAATAATCTAGACCAAAGCAGATAAAGTTTAAACCATAAATCAATCCTCCTGTACAAAGTTGTATTTGTTGCAGTTTCCTATCTTTTGTTCCCTATGTTTTCCAGAAACAAGGAATTCAATAAAAATTCAGAAAATAGAATGCCAATGAGTTTTCTAAAATGCTGTGATTTCTTTAACTCTACAGTGGGATATGTGAAATAAGGATGTATATAGGATCAAAGTGAAGCTCATCTTTGGTTATACCTTGGAAGAATACAGAGGTCCTTAGTCATTGCTGATTCTGAAAGGTTTTTTGCTACTTTCCCCTCAAGCCAACATCGATGAGCTTTTCTGGTGGTCTCCTGTTCAAACCATGGATAATCAAGCCCAGCCAGCATGTTATCTGCCTTATGGACTTCTGACTGAAGTCAAAACAGACTAGTTATTTTGGACAGGGCATGATTAGGAAATTCCAAGCTTAATATTTAATATTAAATTAGTAAATATTATTAAATTAGAATGCTAGAACTCTATCCAACACAGAAAAGCATTTAAAATCCTCCAAGCTCTAATGAGCTTTTATCTAATCCAGTGACAATTAGATTAGATTGCCACTTTGGTGTAATGGTTAAGAAGCACCGGGCTTAAAACCAGGAGACAATGAGCTCGAGTCTGAGCATGGAAGGAACTCCAAAAGCTGGGTGACTTTGGGCCAGTCATTCTCTCTCAGCCCTAGGAAGAAGGCAGTGGAAAACTGTTTCTGAAAAAACTTTGCCAAGAAAACTGCAGGGACTTATCAGTCACCAAAAGTCAAAAACTTATCCAAGGACACACAAAAAAATAAGAGAACCACAATGGGGCATTTATTAAACTGTTGAAAGAAACAAGAATCCTGACATGCTTGTAGGTCCAGAATCAGTTTTCCACGTAAAAGATCTGATCTCAACAAATTTTCGTCCTGCCACCAAACTTGTTTTTCATCAAAAGTGGGAGGGGAGGAAATCCCAAAGCGGTGCAGCAGGGAAGATGACCATCAAAAAGCCCCAGAAAAGCTGCTTAATGCACCCCTTAAGCTTCTGTCCCACCTCTTCTTCCTATCATTGCTCAGCATCTGCATTTCTCCTTCCGTCAACCGCCCAGCGGCCCCTCCCCCTTTCCTCCAGGCATCACACACAGGATCCGCCAGATGGCGCATCCTTGGAAATATCCTCGTATGCCTCTTCAACCAAAAAGGCACCAAAGAGCATTTGCCCTGGGAAGCATCTTGCGGGAGTTGAATCCGCACCTGAGTGCGGCCTTACAGGGACAGGCGCTCTCCCTTTGGACAGGAAGACAAACAAGGCTACGGCGGCAGCGGTCCTTGCGGGAACAGACCTCCACATGAGAGGCGGCTTTTGCCTTGCTAGCAAACCCGTGGACGCTCGTTGGGAAGAGGACCCCGAAGCCCAAACGCTCTTCGAGAACACTTCTTCCAAATCGGAGAATTGGCAGGGGGGGCAGAGGGAGAAAACGTGGAGCTTGGACTCCCATTCAGGTTTGTCTCGTTGCTTTGGGACTTCCTTTGGCAGATGTTTTTAAGGAGAAGCCATTGCCTGCAGACTTTGACTAACGATAGGGCTGCGGGGGGGAGACGTGGCTGCTGCTACCTTTTACTCTGGAAAAACCCAACAAGCGGACGAGGATTGGGAAGAGGGACGAGGAGATACAAGGAGGAGCGGAGCAGCAGAGTCAGATTCAATTTGGCTCAGCTCCGCTGGATTCCTTCACGGCGATTCCTGCGCAGTTCCAACGGTGGCTGCAGCCGAGACCGGGTGTGAGGCTTGCGAAACCCTTCTCTGCTGGATTCCTTGCGTAGAAACTTCAGGTTGGTTCTCTTCGAGCCCCTGAGCCAGCTTGGGACTGCTCCCCCTTTCCTGATTCCTCTCTAGGTGTTAGAGAACTGCTGTTGCTTCTACTCAAGGAATCCGTTTTAGGGGGGCAGAGGGGCTAATTCAGAAAAGCAACTCTTGGATTAAAGACTAGAATCCCTATCAACTCAGAGGATCTTGGGTTGGAAAAATCTTCCTATTGCTTGAAGATCTCAGAGTTGTGGGGACCACAAAGAGCCTGCAGACTGGTGACTCCACTCCACATAAGACAGATTCCTGTGAGAACAGTACGGAGGGGAGCTGCACTCTCAAACTGGTCCCTGATTCTGGATTCCCCCAAAGTATTATTTTAGATGGATATTTGTATACTGCCCTTTTTTCTGACTTTTCTTTTTTCCACTTAGCTTGTAGGCTGAAAATAACTTCCCTTCCTTCCATTGTGTGCTGCTACTTCTTCTCAGGAGAGTAGATAGCTCATCCTTTAAGTGGTTCAGCTTCTAATTATTCTTCTACAAATGAACATTGCTTTCTAAATCCAGCAGAATTTTTGGATCTGGTTGAAAACAGCATTTCAGCACAAAGAAAAATGACATCACAAGACCAAGCAAGAGAAGGAAAAAGGATCTATACTGTCCTGGTTGGGACTAGTGGGAAATTCTGGGATACAATAAAGCAGAACATCCTGAAAGAAGAAACCACCAGTTGGGTAATACAACATCGCCAGTTCAGAGAGTTTTGCTACCAGGAGGCTGAGGGGCCCCGAGAACTTTGCAGTCAACTCCACCACATTTATTGTCAATGGCTGAAGCCAGGGAAGCACACAAAAGCTCAGATGCTGGACCTCGTGGTCCTGGAACAATTCCTGGCCATTCTGCCCCCAGAGATAGAGAGCTGGGTGCGGGAATGTGGAGCAGAGACCAGTTCTCAGGCGGTGGCTCTGGCCGAAGGCTTCCTTCTAAGCCAGGCAGAAAAGGAGCAGGAAAAATTACAGGTAACATGTCAGCAAGACTATTCAAAAAGGTCAAGGCATGAAAAACAGCATTACTGAAATTGTGAATGATTTCCTTGTGGGTGCTATTGCCGTGGGGAGACTTGATTTCTTCTTTGGACAGATTATTGTATTGCCTCACACTTGTCAATTTTCCAGGACATATGAGAATTTCTATTCTTTCCAGAGGAAAGTTGGGAAGTGGAATCAAGGGAGGGAGCAAATGATAATAATGTATTATCTTCTCTTTTCTCTTGGCTGCTGTTCCAGATTCAGGGGACTTTCATGGAGATGGCCACAGAACCCCGCAAAGCATGGGTGGATATGTTATGTCCTCTTAAGAAGCTGGTTGAGGGAATCTCCCAGGAGGATCCATCTCAGAGCATATCAGCAGGTAAAGCAGGAGTTCTTTCTCATATAATAGACCTTTCAGGACTTTGCACTGTCTGAACTAATTTTCTTTCTGGGATTCAGTTGCACTCTATTGCTGTATGTGGAAGAATGGCTATGGTTTATCACTATGCTCCAGAATATATTAATGATGTTTTTAAAATTTGTATTTCTTCTATTTTTGTCTTACTGACAGAGAATAGAGCAACATTGATGGTACCTTTAGAAACATCTCTTCTTTGTGGTGAAGCAGGAACAGCAGTTGGGTTCCAAACTCAGGTAGGAAGAAGATGCCTCCCTTCCTCTGTATTCTAAGACTATGCTACACTCTCTAAAACTGCCGGAATCCTGTTTCCAGATTGAATTCCTTCCTCTATATTAGTTTCAATCTAACCAGTTTTTCAGAATGGGGGCAGCTACTGATAAAAAGCCCATTTGATGGAATCTTATGGTACTTCTTGAAGAACTACTTTCTTCCTGGACATGTATATTAACAAAGTTTAACCGAGAGAAAAACTTCTGTTGCTAGTGTTTGTTCATTAAAAAGAATACATGCAAGTCCTTCCTGGAATTGTTTATTAACTGGGAATGTTTTCTTTCTGTTTCAGAATCCTATGTCTTTTGAGGATGTAGCTGTATTTTTCTCTAAGGAGGAATGGGCTCTGTTGGATTTTGATCAAAGAACCCTCTACAGGGAGGTCATGATGGAAATTTCTGGAAATGTAGCCCCCCGAGGTAAAGGATCATCTTTGTTCTAGGTTGAGATAGCTGGAGATGGTAAATCAAAAGCAACCAAATTATCTACTTCTCAGAGCAAATGCTTTATTCTTTTCTCCAGTAGAAGAGGATATCCTTTACTGTATTGCCTCTCCCATCCCGGTGGTAGGAAAAGCTAAAGTCTGCATATTGTCTTTAGAGAGAGGAGAGAGCACCCTCCCAGCAAGTTTCTGGTCTTGCCTCCCTTGGTTGACATCTTGTCTTAGGAGCTTCCTTCAAAATTCTTTTATTTCGATACTGATGGAATATGAAAAATAGCAGTATGACTAGGGATAAAATTCCTAGAAATTAGACTGGACTCTGGTTAGCTAGATTCTCAGAATGCTTGAGTACTTTGCCAAATGTCTCTTCCATTTCTCCTTTTTAGTTGTAGCTTCCACCTGCAGATCCAGTGACAGCTGTGGAAGAAGGAGTGCTCCCAAGTGCTGAGTAGTTTTTTTAAGAGAACGCAGCCTCTTCCAAAACATCTTTCTCTTTATTAACAACACCATCTTATTTTAATTTCAATTTCTTCTCCTTATCCATTATTTTATAAAGGCAAGAGTACCTATTCAAGAGTACTTATTGCTTCCTGGAATTGATTAATACAGAGCAATAGAGCTGGTGAAAACAGCTTCCCCAACTATGTCATGCTAACATTGAATTCCATGAGGGACAACAACAATGAAAATTGTACATCAACAATTATATCAACAAGGATGGGAACTACAATAAACCAGTGCCTCATTCATGATTCTATCATATGATCCATAATAATGGAAGAACAAGAAAACTGTAATGGTAAAATTAAAGTTACATCTACAGTACGTGGATTTGAAATCTGATGGCACCCTCTGTGCCTTAAAAAAATATAATGAATGTTTCTTTTTACCCAAAACAGGTGATGGACAGGAAAATGAAGATTATAATGAACAAGCTATGGAGATTTTCAGAAAAGCCAATATGAAAATTGGGGAAGGGAAATTTGGAAATTATCAGGGACTAGAAATGACAGAAGAAAGCCAAATCAGCAGTTGGATAGAGAGATCCTCTATTTCTCATTGTTCAGACATCCACATCTTTCTGACCCAAGATAAGAAAGAAAAATCTTGTATAGGATGTGGCAAAATATTCAGAGATAAATCAGATTTATGTGAATATTGCAGAACTCAAAATAAAGAGAAACATTATGAATGCACAGAATATGGGGAAAGTTGCGATTGGAGCTTCCCTCATACTTTACATCAAAACATAAACATCCACATTGGAGAAAAACCTTATAAATGCACCGAGTGTGGAAAAAGCTTTGGGTGGAATTGCCGCCTTACTTCACATAAGAGAATTCATTCAGGGGAGAAACCATATAAATGCTTGGAGTGTGGAAAAAGTTTTAGTGGTCTGAGTTCATTTACTTCCCATAAAAGGATTCACTCAGGAGAGAAACCATATAAATGCTTGGACTGTGGAAAGAGCTTCAGCATGAGCAGTAACCTTACATCCCACAAGAGGACCCACACTGGAGAGAAACCGTATACATGCCTGGAATGTGGAAAGAGCTTTAGTATTAGTAGTTCACTTATTTCCCACAAGAGGATCCACACAGGGGAAAAACCATATAAATGCTTGGACTGTGGAAAGAGCTTCAGCATGAGCAGTAACCTTACATCCCACAAAATAATCCACACAGGAGAGAAACCATATAAATGCCTGGATTGTGGAAAGACCTTTAGTAAAAGCAGTTACCTAACTTCTCATAAAAGAATCCACACAGGAGAAAAACCATATAAATGCCTGGAGTGTGGAAAATGCTTCAGGGGACTGAGTTCCTTTACCTCCCATAAAAGGATCCATTCAGGAGAGAAACCATATAAATGTATGGAATGTGGAAAGAATTTCAGTATGAGCAGTTCACTTACGTCTCATAAAAGAATCCACACAGGAGAAAAACCATATAAATGTGTGCAATGTGGAAAGAGCTTCCACAAGAGTGATAATCTTACTTGTCATCTGAGAAAACACACAGGGGAGAAGCCATATAAATGTATGGAGTGTGGAAAGAGCTTCAGTACCAGTAGTGATATTACTTCCCACAAAAGGATTCACTCAAGGGAGAAACCATATAAATGTCTGGAGTGTGGAAAAAGCTTCAGGAGACTGAATTCTTTTACTTCCCATAAAAGAATCCATTCAGGAGAGAAACCATATAAATGTATGGAATGTGGAAAGAGCTTCAGTATGAACAGTTCTCTTACTTCCCATAAAAGGATCCACACACAGGAAAATCCATATAAATGTGTAGAGTGTGGAAAGAACTTCAGTAAGAGTGGTCATCTTACCTCTCATAAAAGAATCCACACAGGAGAGAAACCTTATAAATGTCTGGAATGTGGAAAAAGCTTTAGTGGCCTGAGTTCCTTTAATTCCCATAAAAGAATCCACTCAGGGGAAAAACCATATAAATGTATGGAATGTGGAAAAAGCTTTAGCATGAGTAGCTCTCTTACTTCCCATAAAAGGATCCACACAGGAGAGAAACCATACAAATGCTTAGAGTGTGGAAAGAATTTCAGTAAGAGTAGTTCCCTCAATTCTCATAAAAGGATTCATACAGGAGAGAAACCATATCAGTGCATGGAGTGTGGAAAAACCTTCAATATGAGCAGTAACCTTACTTCCCATAAAAAGATCCACTTGGGGGAGAAACTGTACAAATGTTTGGAGTGTGGAAAAAACTTCAGATGGAACAGCCGTCTGATTTCCCATAAGCGGATCCACTCAGGGGAAAAACCCCATACATGTTTGGAATGTGGAAAGAGTTTCAGTGGCTTGAGTTCCTTTAATTCCCATAAAAGAATTCATACAGGGGAGAAACCATACAAATGCATAGAGTGTAGAAAGAGTTTCAGTACAAGCACTGCCCTTATTGCCCATAAAAGAATTCATACAGGAGAGAAACCATATAAATGCACTGAATGTGGCAAGTGTTTCAGTAAAAGCAGCTCTCTTACTTGCCATAAACGGATCCACACAGGTGAGAAACCATATCCATGCCTGGAATGTGGAAAAAGCTTCAGTATGAATAGTAACCTTACTTCCCATAAAAGGATCCATACAGGGGAGAAACCATACAAATGTCTAGTGTGTGGCAAGAGCTTCCGGAAGAGTGATAATCTTACATCTCATGAAAAGATACACATGGGATAGAATCTTTGTAAGTGCATAGACTAGGGAGTAAATTTCACTCACAGCAATCGTTTTACTTAAAATGATCCACACAGTGTACATGGACTAAGCTTCAGCAGCTTCCTACTCCTAAAAACAATCTGAGAAACAACCTGGAGAAATATCTGGTGTGAGGAAAAATACCAGAGTGATTACCTTATTTTGCATACAGTGAAACATACAGGAGACAACCAAATACATACATTGACTTGGAAAGAACATCAGGTACTACAGTTCTCAGGAGATGATCATTATGCAGAAATATAATGGACTGATTAGAAACAGCGACTATGCCTATCAAGATTGAAGGAAGGAGAAGAAGGGGAAGTTAAGTTGCTTTCTGAAATGCTTGTCTTGCTAGCTAATTTAGAATTTGCAGGATGGATACCAGATACTGAAGCAGGAGGACATTAAAAATGGTGCCAGGACCAAAGCAATCAGCAATATGTGCACTCGATCACTCATGCCCTTCTTATCTCATCCTTGGATTACTGTAACGCATTCTACATGGGGCTACCCTTGAAGAGCATCCGGTGGTTGCAGCTGGTGTGGAATGCAGCTGCGTGGATGGTTTTAGGGGCCAATAGAATAGTCTATGTAACTCCTTTATTCCACAGTTGCATTGGTTGCCAGTCTGCTTCCAGGTGCAATTCAAGGTGTTGGTTTTGTCCTTTAAAGCCCTTCATGGACCAGGTTATTTGAAGAACCGTCTCACTCTAATGGGGATGTCCCACACCACCAGATGCAGGGGAAGAGTTCATTTGTCACAAATATAGAAGTACTGTAGTTTACCACTACTAATTCTGCAATTATTTTTTTCTATTTCTCTATCTAATCTATAGTTCTGAGATTTTGTGATGGTTCCCTATCCCAAGTACAAAGTAGGCCTTGCTTTATTTCCAAGCTGAAAGCAGTTTGGACAGGAGCTGCCTTTTGCAATGTCCAAAAGATTGTTGTTCAGTCGCACAGTCGTGTCCGACTCTTCGCTGACCAAAAGATAGTTATTGTCAAACACACAACTATTTAACTTTCTGATCCACTGCAGAGGTATACTAGAACTTTTTGATTACTTTTTAAAATTTTGTATAATTTCCTTCCTATGGCCAATATCAGTTTTAGTAACTTACTAAGTAATGTTTTTATT
>JANHZU010009465.1:0-13540 GCA_032468055.1 Acrochordus granulatus | reverse complement strand
TTGTTGCCTCACTCTTGCAGCAGGGAGGCAAATTTTGACTACATTATGGGTGCTAGTGGTTTATGGTCTGTTGTCTTCACTTTCTGCCATTAGAGTGGTATCATCTGCATATTTGAGGTTGTTGATTATTTCTCCTGGCAATCTCCATTCCAGCTGGTGATTTGTCCAGCCTGGCATTTTGATTGGTGTATTCTGCATATAAGTTAAATAAGCAGGATAATAATATACAGCTTTGTCGTAATCCTTTCCCAATTTTGAACCAATCCATTGTTCCATGTCTGGTTCTAACTGTTGCTTTTTGACCAGCATACAAGTTTTGCAGAAGACAGGTAAGGTGGTCTGGAACTCCCATCTCTTTAGAATTTGCCAGTTTGTTGTGCTTCACATAATCGAAGTCTTTAGTGTAGTCAATGAAGCAAAAATAGATGTTTTTCTGGAACTCCCTCACTTTCTCCATGATTCAGCAAATGTTGTCAATTTGATCTCTAGTTTCTCTGTCTCTTCAAAACCCAGCTTGTACTTCTAGTAGTTCTCGGTTCACATACTGCTGAAGCCTACCTTGTAGTATTTTGAGCATAACCTTGCTAGCATGTGAAATGAGTGCAATTAAATGTATTTTGGACATTCTTTGGCATTGCCCTTCTTTGGGATTGGAACATAATTGCTGGTGTACTAAGTACAGCACTTTCACAGCATCATCTTTTAGGATTTTAAATAGTTCAGATGAAATACCGTCACCTCTGCTAGCTTTGTTGTTAATAATGTTTCCTAAGGCCCACTTGACTTTACACTCCAGAATGTTCCACTCTGTTTATCAGGGACATTTAGATCTTTCTTGTATAGTTTTTCTGTTTATTCTTTCCATCTCTTAATTCCTTCTGCTTCTGTTAGGTCCCTACCATTTTTGTCCTTTATCATGGCCATTTTTGAATAAACGTTCCCTTGGTATCTCCAATTTTCTTGCAAAGATCTCTAGTCTTTCCCAGTGTATTGTTTTTCTCTATTTCTTTGCATTGTTCATTTAAGAAGGCCTTCTTATGGAAATCTGCATTCAGTTGGGTATATCTTTCCCTTTCTCTATTTCCTTTTACTTTCCTTCTTTCCTCACCTATTTTTAAAGCCTCATAAGACATCCACTTTGCTTCCATTTATTTTAATTTGGGATGGTTTTAGCTTGTACAGTGTTACACACCTCTGTCCATAGACTTGGATTAGTGTGATTTTGAATGGTTTGCCTTGGATTCAAACTGAGATTGTTCTGTGTTTTTGAGATTGTATCCCTGTACTGCTTTTCTCACACTTTTATTGACTATGATGGCTACTCCATTTCCTCTAAGGGATTCATGTACTACAGTGGAACCTTGGATTGCGAGCACCTTGGTGCAAGAGATTTTCACAAGATGAGCAAAAATTTTTAATAACATTTATTTCAGTTGACGAGTGGCAACTTGTAAGACGAGCACCGCGCAATGAACTTGCGTGGGAAATCTCACAGTGGAGCTGATGGTTCTCTCTCACTGCATAAAAAGCATAAAAAGCGTAAACTAAGTGAAAGGCATTGAAGAGAAGGAAGTCACGAGACTCAGGCTCCAGATTCTCCTTTCAGGCAGTCCCCTCCCCTTCCTCTCCTCCCTCTCATCTCCCTCGCGCCAGCCAGGACTCTTCGCAAAGCACACGCACACAAAAACACACCTTGTTGCCTGGCACCATCCAGCCCATCCCACTGCTGCCCATCTCTTCTCCCCTCAGAGGCAGGTTAAGATAAGAAATATTTCCAAACTGCCCAGGAAACACCCCCAGAAAGATGTTGCTGAGGGAAAAGGGAGAAGGCCGTTTTGCCTTGAGCAGCAGCGGCAGTGGATCCTCTGATCCAGCAGGGGGCACTGGACAGTGGCCAGCCTAGCAGCAGCCAAGGCCAGAATCTGCCTCGAAGTAGATCCATAAGTGCTGGTTAGTTTGTTCTATTTCTGTTTTATATCGTGTGTTAATCAGTGTTACTTGTTTCAGATGTTAGGGACAATCATTTCTACATCAAATTCCATTGAAAATGATTTTTTTGTGAATATTTTTGGAGGCATGGAATGGATCATCCGACTTTCCATTGTTTCTTATGGGAAACCGCTTTTCGGTTTAAGAGTATTTCAGACTAAGAGCTGTCTTCCGGAATGGATCAGGCTCGCAATAGGAGATTCCACTGTATATATAGTAGTCATCTGAATTAAATTTGCCTATTACCGTCCATTTTAGTTCACTGATTCCCAAGATGTCAAAGTTCAACCATATCCAGCTTACCTTGATTTTACATTCCAGGTTCCTATGCAATATTGTTCTTTACAGCATTGGACTTTCTTTTACTTGCAGAGACATCCACAGCTGAACATCCTTTCAGCTTTGGCCCAGCCGCTTCACTCTTTCTGATGCTATTTGTAATTTCCCTCCACTCTTCCCCAGTCATATATCAGACACTTTCTGAACTGAGGGACTCATTTTTATAATTAAATAATTAAATTATTCAAAATTATTTTTGAACACATGTGGAAAATGTGGTTTTCATTGTGTTGTTATTGAAGAAATGTTGACTGCAGTTTTTGTTGTTGTTTTTGGTGTCTTTGAGTCATTATTTGACTCCTGGTGACTTCCTGGACAAGTCCCTGCAGCTTTCTTGGTCACATTTTAGAAGTGGTTGGCTGTTGCCTCTTTTCTAGGGCTGAGAAAAGTTGACTGCCCCAAGATCACCCAGTTGGATTTGTGTGTAAGTAGAACTAGAAGACATGGTCTCCCTATTTCTAGCCTGATGCCTTAACCACTAAGCCAAAGTGACTCATTATAATTTAGGCTCTATGAAATATTATCTCAATCTTGAACCATTTTCTTAGCTTCAAGAGATAGAGGAAGGTTTGTTAGGAGGAAGGAATATGATAGCTGTCCAGAGTTATTAACTGATAAAGCAGCTATAGAAATTGAATAAATAAAATAAAAAATGATATACCAGAACAAGATGAAGTTATGTAGTAGAATCATTCCATTGACAAAAATATCTGCTGATAGAACATAATATTGTAAGCCACCCAGAGTCATCTATGTTGTGTTTACTAATAAACAAACAAATAAGTAAATAAATAATTTTTCTTTCCTATTCCAACCTGCCAGAACAGATCTAGGGATAAGATAAAGGTTGTGGAGGGTGAAGGAAAGTTTCAGTACATTTGCAGAAGTTGGACGATAAGTATAGCTTCTAATACAGAAGGTCAAACTTGTGAATGCAGGATATTTAGCAGGCATGTATAATTAACCTGTAACGATTATGTAGTTAAATAAAATGTACATATATGTGTGTCTGTAGTTAAAAATTAACTTGCCCCAAACAATGTTGAAAAGGAATTTTCAAGCTATATATAATATATAATTTTATAATAATTTTTGCAGATATTTTACTAAAATTTATGCTGACCAAATAATGTTTTATTAGCATATGTTTTATTATTGCACATTCTCTACTTTTTTTAAAAGCAGGTAGAACCAATATAACTTCATATTATAAGATACAGATATCATACACTATTCCTAGGTAGATCTGCTAAGCTGGCTTCTTAAAATTAATGAATAGTATCTACTTTCTACTTCAAAGGTAAACATATACTGGAGATCCTGTAAAAATGCTGACAACATTTTGATTCTTACCTCTGATTTTTCCCATTATTCTTTCAAATGCACTCTCAGATAAAATTTGGTAAATGCCTCTTCCTCCCCTCCCCCAAAAAACCCAGGCTGGTTTTAATCCTCCCCCATCCCATTAGGTTTTCTTTTAAAAGATAAGCATGTGAAGCGAAGGTGCTCCAAATAGTTACCATTCTTCCAAGTAACACTTTTAATAGAAAATATCCTTTTAAGTAATCTTGTTACCTCACTTCCCCTCACAGAAGAAGATCTAAGGGAGCAAAGCTCCTATTATCCTAATACTTTAAGAGATTTTCACTGAAGGGCTTCAGTAACAGAAAAGCCAGCCTATCCAGAAACCCTCAGCATTCCAACTGATGGCCCTTTTCTAGTTTGTTATTCTTTTATTGATTCTCCAAAACTGTTGCTAAGTTTTGTGAAGACCATGCAATTTTTTTTCGTAAAACGCATTAGAGACAGCTGTTTAGATGTCAAACTTACCAGAATATTTTCATTAAATAAATTGGAAGAGCAATAGATCCAGGCAGATAATAACTATAGATTCGGGTAGGAAGTATAAAGAATTAAATTACTATCTTACATGTAGAGGTTTTATATAGGAGTGTTACTACTGAAATTCCAGTATATATGTGTGTGTGTGTGTGTATTATACATCTTTCTGCCATGCATAGCAAGAACAAATGCAACCAACTGAAATTATAAATTATAAATGGCAAAATTGAACCACCTGAATATAGCATTTTTTGTCCACACATGCAGTTGTTAAATATTTTTAGACATTTCCCTTCTTACATATGCACCTGCCTTTTTTTCAACAATTTGGCCCCAACTTATAGCATTAAACTGTATTTAGTTTGGAAGGTTAATTCACATGGACTCTTATATTTAACAGTTTCATGGGGTTGTTTCTTTGGGACGAGAGGAGTTTCTCAAGAGTTTTTTTTCCCTCTGCTCTCAGTGAAAAGAGGAGAGCAAAGCCATCCGCTTACCACAAAGCGGTCCCACCACAAAGGAAAGATTAAGGGTTTAGGGAGAGGTCAGTGTAGGTTTTTCTCTAACTAAACACTTTCCTAAAGTTTCCTTGTGGAAAAATAATGAAGTCATCTAAGAGTTTTTAAAGAATTTTTATTTCTTTTTCACCGTCCGCATTCGCTTGTCTTCTCAGCATGGATGTTTAATCTTTCTAGGCTTTGTGAATTGGCCCAAATGAATAAATGGTGAGCTGTCTCTCTAGGAGCTAGCGGCTTATTCTAAGGCCCTAATCACTGAGTAAACACATCTTTGCCCTCCCTCTCTTACAACTGCTATATAATAGTAGAGATTCTAGCACAGTAACCTGGATATTGCAGGGATCCACGCTTTGAAATGCAGAATGGCTGATCCTCCAAAACAGACAGTGCCTGATCTTCTCCTGCCTCTTTCTTCTTTTTTAAATTAAATATCACCACAGAGATGCTGTTTTATTGCCTGATATTGTGCATTAGTGCCCTGGATTTTCAAGTTTAGTTTCAGTCAACATTGTTGGCTGCACTTAAATGGAACTGTGCATGTTAGGCTTATTGGTGGCCTTTTCTGCAGTTTGTACACTTAGTTTTGAATAACTTTTTAAATTAAAGGAGACAAACATTAATGCAACATCTAATCCCTTTTCCAAAGTCTACTGTTCAAATGATTCCATACTTTTTAAAATAGATCTTAGAATTTCCCAAATTCTGTTTTCTTTCATTGATTTAAAATAAATCATTTGTTACAAGTTAGGTCTTCCATTTAGTACATTTATTTTGTACCTAGCATTTTTTGGTAAAGATAGCCATAGTTTGGCTGTGATTCCTAGAAATATTTCGCAGTTGGACATGCCATTTTTTCAATAACCCATCACATGCTATATTTCACATGCCACATCACAACTATTTTTCACATTCAACTCAATTTCAAAAATAGTTTACTATGAGCATTGTTGTTGGAGAATATTTGGAATGAAAACTTTATTATATGTGCATGGGAAAAAGACATTTAACAAACTAGGGAATTTCATCTACAAGAGTGGGTTTATTGAGAAGAGCAAATTTATCCTCTATCAAAATATGTTGTTTCTGGGATAGTCATGGCAAAAAAAAGCTTCCTCTTTTTCACAGGTTAAAGGGCCAGATTAAAGTGTTCTAGGCTTTTTCTGGAAACTTCTTTGATATAAAGTGCATTCTCTTTTCTGACAGTATTTCAGTTTTTACTGTGAAAGTTGAAAATTAGAATAATTAAAGAAAAAAAGATATGCTAGTAAGTTATATGAACTTGTATTTTAATTTTGGTTAATTTTATTCACTTAATATACTCGGTATTGCACAGTATTTAATTTTATTTATTTACTTAATGGTACAGATGTAAGTCTTCATTTCTACAGTTGTAACCTCCTGAGAAAAGGAAACAGTCCTTCCAACATTTTCTTTGAGTTTATTTCCTGACATTATTTGGTGTTAGAATTGTTATAGGAATATACTTTTTCTTCTGTTTGAATTAAATATTTTATTTTAGTATAACTTATTTAATGTAATTCAGGATGTAGCAAATTTGATGGCTAACTATCCTCTCTAGGATGTTATCTAAAATATACTATTTACTAGTAATTTATTGTGTAAATTAATTATAATTATACAGCCATAGAAAGCTATGAAATAAAAATATTGAATTTAATCAATCATAGAATAAATATGAGATTAGGATTAGCAGAAATGCTATTTCCATAGAGCTATGACAAAGATGCATGTAACTGGTGAATATGACAAAGCTTTGATAAAAAGGTTACATAAAATGTGTATTATGGACTATACAGTTAGAATTAAATAGAACTGTACATTATGTGAAATAAAAGGCTTCCATTGATTAGAGCATCCTTTTGTTGCATTCTTTTCCTTCTTTAAAGAATTTAAAGTTTAAGTATAAATTATACTTTATATTTTAGTCATCCAATACTTGGCAGTAAATGTGATTAGCAGTCAATATATGAATAATCATAAGGAAGTATAACCATATGTTTTCACCTTATGATACTAACAAAAATTTTATCAATGTAAAAAAAAAATCTAAAGTTCTACAAACATAAATCTAAAGTTCTAAAACTGTTTTGTGGTAGCTCTGCCTTTACCAATGTTTCTTAATCTCAGCAGCTTTAAGACACATAGACCAACTCCTAGAATTGCCCAGTCAGCATGACATGTCTTAGATTGAGAAACCTTGTTTATACCAGCTTTCTCCAGTCTCATTCTTGATCTTCAACTGCCAGAATCTCTAGGCAATAGGTGATGGCTATAACTCTTCTGAGGGTAAACTATATTGGGTAAAGATGAAGGTTGAAATACAGTAAAATATGTTCTATTGGATTTTAAAGAAATATTTGATTAGATGTAAGATATAAATTACATTTATATTGTGGAAATTATAATTAATTTCCATCCTTCTGCTAATATTTTTTTTCTGTTTTACAGAGAAAGCTTCTTGCTGTCTACCTCCATCAAGATGAAAGTGTTCTGACTAATGTGTTCTGCTCTCAAATGCTTTGTGCTGAATCTATTGTTTCCTATCTGAGTCAGAATTTTATAACATGGGCATGGGATATGACAAAAGAAACAAATCGAGCAAGGTTAGTTGTTTTGAAGTTTGAAATAAATTATTTTTAAATCTTGAGAAATGTGGTATATTTGCTAAAGGATGAAACTAAATACTGTATGAGCAGAATTCTGTTTTTAGGACAATCATATTTTTCCTCAATGTAACCTCACTACTTCTCTCATAATTTTCCAGAATGTCTTCCAATGTTATAAAACAGATTTGAATGTACATGAGGATGGGGGAGGCAAAAAAATTCACTGAGTGAAAAGAAGAATAATTTCATGAGTTCAACTTTTTTCTGAATTCTTTAAATAGATTTTCAAGCAATACAGGGAACATTTTTAGAGTTCTAAGACTTTTTTTTACAATATAGTCAGGCCCACTTTTTCCTTTGTTAAAAAATAATTCTAATTCTTTGTTAAAAATAAAGTTATAATAATTCCATTTATGTATCTGTGTTTCCCTTTTGTTAATCAGTTTAACATAATGTTTTTAATGGTCTACTTCTAAGGTGGTATTTATATTTGTCGTAATTATACAATAAATTATTTTCAAGCATTGAACTCTCAGAATCAGCACCCCGTGTCAATTTCTTTCCCCTTCTGTTCTTCCATCATTCTTCCAGACCAATGTTTTTCATCTCTCAGCAGGAACTAGCAGATGGGAGAACAGGGGAAATGAAGGGACATGTGAAAGAAATGGGAGTATCCTGGAAGCAATCTCTCTTGGTCCCATAGAACTTTTAAGAAGTATAATCAGCATCTATATTCAGAAAATGAGTTCACAGATGGTTTAGAGGAGAGAAATATAACAGCTTCCTGTGGAAGTGAGTGTAGTGATCCATAACATTGTAATATGGGGACTTAGTGAAAAAAGGACTTGCCACATTTCATCTAGAAGTGCATCTGTCATAAGTATGTAAGTCATTGACTCTTCATTCATCCTAAGGAGATATGTGGGTTCTCTATTAACGTAGATATGCAAGCATTACAACAAAACTATAGATCTATAACCATTCAGGCACCAATGATCATCTTTTAATAATTTTAATACACAAATAATTTAATGAATATAGCAAGTAAACTTTAGCCTCAAAGTTTTTTGACATAAAATTGATTTAATTTGATCCATTTGATTTTTAACAAAATAATAAAGCTTCATATAAATAAATGCTTTCATATTCCCATGAGATAATATTAGGAACTTTCACTATATATTACATCTCCCCTGGCAGTTCTTTCTTTCAGGACTTCCCCCATTATTTATGTAATACATGAAGTATACATATTGCCTTATAACATTATTTAATATATTGTCTGAACTGTGATTTTATATAGGTATAATAGTTTTTATGATTACTGAACCGTTTTTAGTCATTAAAAGTTTCATTTCATATTGTAATTGATATCTGTACCTTAATATATGCTGACTGGGTTAAAAGATATTTTTGCCTTCCCCCAGAGTCTTTATTTTCATTTCAGTTTTCTCTGTATAGTAACAAACTTTCCATATTAAGAATATGCAGTGTTCCTGCACAATAGCTCACAAACTTACACATTTTAACTTTAATTTTGGATGAGATTAAACAGCAGACTTATGCTTTCATCTGTTTTTATTATCATTAAAGGCAATGTAGTCTCAGAGACTATACTTTTTTCAATGGAACAAAATATGTGGACAAGAGATTGGATTAATCTTATACTATTGCCATTTACAAGGAATGAGGAGTCTCCTTTCCTTTCATCCCACAACTTGCTGTCGAAGGAAACCCTATTTCTAAACCATCTGCAGTGGCTAAATTCTGTTGATGACCTGCTGTTATATTGTTCTAGTCTCTTTTTAATTCTCTGGTTTCTTTTATTTTACAATGGCAAAAAATTGTGGTATACTCTCTTCTAAAAAAAGTATGTCTGAGGGAGGTTCTTTTTTTATGACTGACAATAAGCAGCATGTCAGAGCTTTGTTGTGTTTTACTTAAGATCTATTAAGTAGCACAACTTTGATACACTAGTTATTAGAGTTTACAGGTTACAGCGATACCTGTGGTGACCAAAGCAACAAAAGCTGCTAAGTAGAAAAGTTTGTACAGCTGGGTCTTATTAACTCCTTATGATACTTTTAGAAATGCTAAATAAATGGCTGTACAGCTATTTTCAGCAGGTCTAGAAGCCTCAATGAAAAGCACAGTCTACTTTAACTTTAAATTTTTTGGTTTTCTGTCATGTAAGAAAATAAACGTGAAAACAAAATATATTTAATTTTTTAATTTATACATAATAATGAGATTACCTTTTTGTTATAGAGCCTTTAAGCGGCTTAGGGAAGAATGGCTGGCTATGGACAGTAATAGTTTATCAGAAAAAATATGAAAGATACATCAGTATAAATCTGATATTTAAATTTGTATGTTTAAATCCAATTTAATTATCAGCTAAGATATGTTTAATATGGAATAGTTTGGAAAGAAGAAATGGGAAAAATTTTCTTTCTACAAATTTCCTCCAATCCGCTTTAAGTTTGAAGCCACTGCATTGGATAAGGGGCAATAAAAATTGAACCCTGATCAAAATGGAGATCAGTGATTCCAAAGTCCAGGAAATGAATGGATGAGGCAGAATCTATCTGAAAGATCAGGAACGTCTCCTAGATTCATTGTTGCCTTTGAAAGTTAACATGGCCATACTAACTCAGATTACTTTTACCAAGCTTTCTGGCCTTGAAGGTTCTGATAATTTCTGAACCAGAAGTAGCCTGGCCCACATTTACACATTTTTTAAATAAAATATCTTCTTAGTCCATATATTATTAATTTCCTCTAGGTTACTGAAATTAATGCTACATGCTTTTGAAGATGATTCTGAAAGCAAATGCAATTTAGATTAATCATCTAGGTGCTCTTGCCCAGATATTAAGATCTGTTGAAGAGGCTCAAACAAAAAAAAAGTAAATCTCAATTTGCAAAGAGATAGAATCAGCACTTTACATTTCCACGCTAATGAGCTTAAACAACCTCCTTTTACTATTCCTGGATATTTGTATATTATTTCCATCTCATAGAATGGCCTTCACATTGGTACAGCTGTATGCTATCCTCTCAATGGTGTTGTTGGGCAGTTTCAATGCTATTCCTTATCAACAGCTTTCATGTATCTGCTGAGACTCTGAAATTGAAACAATATCTACTTCAGAATTGTCCCATTTACCATTATTACAAACTACCAGATCATTCTCAAGTTTCTGGACTGAATTGATCTTCCATGTGTGCTTAGTTAGACATGAATAGGTACTTAATAAAAATCTGTGTTACATATTTCTTTTGTTTTATTTTGTGTGTGTGTGTTTGATCTAGGACTCTATATTTTAATAAACCAAAATGAAAAGGCACAGCTGTTTTAAGAAGTCACAGGCAGAGGGAGACATTTATTGTCATGTTTAACTGTTTCTGTTGTTTATATACTCAATATTACAACTGGGCAAGGCTTTTTTATTGTTTGTTAGGCTTACATTCTATTTGTTCTCTGAAATAGCTCCAGACAATATAAAATTTTCCTTCACTTTTTCTTCATTTAGTAACCCTTTGAAGTAGGTTGGGCTTGCCAGTGAGCTCTGTGATCAAGTAGGAAATTAAAATTTGATCTTTCCTGTCTTAGAGCAATGCTTTGACCACTGGCTCTCATTTACTAAATCACTATGTTGGCACTGCTATTTCCTCTTTTCTGCTATCTCCTCTTTCTTCCATTTCCCACTCTTCAAATGTTAATCAGTTGCTCTTATTTACTGTATATGATGAGTGGAATTCAACCTGACCTTGACATTATCCTTACCCTAGCTATAGATGAAGACTTTTGAAAAAGAAAATGTGAGTGATAAGAAGACCACAAAGGGGCCCTGATTCTCAATCTTTTTACATTATATCTAACAAATATATTATTAACAGAAACTGAAACATTTAGATCAGATTTGTGTTCCTTTTCAGAATTTGAAATGGCTTACATAGAATATAAAGAACTCTTTATATCAAATAAAATATATCACCAACAACTTATAATGAAGCTTATCAGTCTGACATGAAATTGTGTTACAGTATTTAACTTTTGTACTCTACACACTGAGTGTAGTATTTCAAACACTCTTTTTTGACAGGTATATCTTAGTTTGAATGTTCATTTTTCCCATTTTAGTTAAAGCTTAAGCTAAAGTTAGTAGAATAGTATTTGTCAGTCTGTTTCCAGATTCAGTTAATTATTTGATTCATAAGATTGCTATCCTCTTTGCTAGCATCCTGGTGTTTGTGGATGAAGATTATATTATGAAGATATGTAACTCCATTTCAGTGTATGTCACGTCTGAATTTTGATAAGATAGTGAAAGACAACAATTTAAAAATATATGTTCTTGTCAATATTTGGCTAATTCTATTTAAAGTTACAAAAAATGCAACAGCCACCTTAAGCATCACTCATCTTCATTTCTTGATGTTTCTAATGGAATGAAAACATTCAATAAAAACATATTGTACAGGAAAAACTGATGCTATTCACATAGTAATCTTTTTTCAAACTTTTTGTGAGAAGTTTGCCAAGATCCTGTCTCATTTTATGTTCAAAAGCAAAAGATTTTTAGACACCTGATGCTGTTCAGGTCAGGACTCTAATTAATGTTTGTCTTAAATAAGAAAGATACACCAACAGTAGGCAAGTTTTTATATGTCTTATTTTAAAAAGGAGGCAGAGAAGGGAATCCTCCTGTTTCTTGATTACATCCAACCCACTCATTTTCTCCTTTTCTCCTTTGCCTTTGATTTCAGTGGTGGTCTTAACAGAATGTCAAGATCAATTTGCAGCATGGTTAAACTCAAGGTTTGCATTCTGCCATCAGCAATTGTCTCTACAAACAATGCTGTGTGTTCTTGTAACTTAAAAAGCTTTCAGAAAGATCATAGCAAGGGCAACATCTAATGACTTTATTAGTATAGAGTTTCAAAACAGGCTCATAAAATGATATCTGTTTATTATCTAGTCATAATTACTGCATTATATTGTTGAGGATTGTACTTGTGAATGGTTTCCCAGTAGCATTAAGAACAAAAGAGGAGGATGGAAGGTGATTGTCTCTTCATATAACCTGTCTTCCAATAATGCATGAATTGTTTTAAGGCTACGTCCATTCAACAAGGGAAATCAATAAGTATATGTACAATTTGAGATGATACCTTACTGTATGTTTTGAAATATGTTTTATAAGAAAATAGGACTTATTTCAGTATAAATCAGACTATAAGGCTGAATTCTAATCTCCCTGCTACAGTATTTTTGTCTTAGGTGCCCTCTATGTTAAGATAATTTTGTAGCAACTATTAGTAATCAGTAATTTAAAAAATGGAAATATTGTTGTCAAGAGAAAGATGTTACCATCAACCATTTTTACATATGGAAGCCAATATGACTGAGTTAAATTTACTTTGATGTTGGTTATATAACTATATTTTCTATTGTATCCAAAAATAATAGGCTAAAAAATCTAAACAATGGAGTGATACCTAGTACAATATGTGAAAAAGTGATTTTTCATATTAAGGATTTCTGGATACCACTAATACATTGATACGTCTATTTTGCACCAGTTAATTTCTCAAAGATTTTCAGGCCATTTGTTATGCACAATATCTCTAATTTTCATTAGTAACAAAGTTACTAGTAACAAAGTTATTAGTAACAAAGTTAGTATCATATCTTTGGTGGAAGGCACTGCTGGCCATTATATCTGTCTGTTTTTCTAGGCATCTGAAAGCTGACAAGCATTTTTAAGCTTTTAGGATGGAATACAATCTGACGCATAACAATAACAATTTATCTCCAGATTGAAGACCTTCCAACCAATAAGCCCTTTGTCTTGTCTTAAATTTCAATTTAATATTTTTATCCATTCCAAACTTGTATCTACCCAGCTTCCAAGGAATCTGTAATTATTAAAGAAATGTACCTCTATATATACCACTGGAAAAGAAGAAATAGCAGCCCACTCCAGTATCTCATGGATAGTAACAAAAGGTTAAAATCCAGAAGACAAGCCCCTCAGGTTGGAAGGTTTCCAGTATGCTACTGGGAAGAGCAGAGGGCAGTTACAAGTAGCTCCAGAAAGAGTGAAGTGGCTGGCCAAAGTTGAAAGGACACTCAGCTGTGAATGTGTCTGGAGGTGAAAGGAAAGTCCAATGCTGTAAAGAACAATATTGCATAGGAACCTGGAATGTAAGATCTAT